>BMAO01001849.1:0-65378 GCA_019973975.1 Trichonephila clavata
TTTATGTTAGTAAAAAGTTCATTAGTTGCATTATTGTAAAATACAACATGTGAAAAACGCGCTAAAATTACTTGGCCATGCCAATGATTGATATCTTGTTTTTTTTTTAAATCCTGAAACACTTTTTTTTTTCTGAATTGAAGCTGTTTTCCTCGTGTTCTAGGATTTGGCAAGGAAAAATAATAGGGAAAGGTTAGCCTGGATTATTTGAAGAGCATAAACTATTTTAATTAATTAAAATATTTATTTTTATATCTTTATTGAGGAGCACTGAAGCAATGGAATCTAATAATATCTGTTTTTAATTTTCCTGGTGATAATTAGTGCTCTAAAGTGATATCACGTGTTGATACTTTTAGCAAGCTCCGATACAGACTTTTAAACATTGCCAAACACAATTCTTCTGGCATAAAAAGTTCGACAATATTAATCTAAAAGAAAAAATTATTGCAATTTTTAATTTTTCAGCAGCTTTCAGAATACACTAGTAATACATTTCGTTTATCGTCAGTAATTAAATTCACTAACCAAAAAACTGGAATAAACAATTTGAATAATTAATAAATTAAAAGTAAAAAAAAAACTTTTTTAAAAACAAGCTTTTATATTTAAACGCACTAAAAAGAATAAAATAGATTTTTCTTTACAATTTAGCAGCACTCTTATTTAAGAAAAAATTATTTATTTCTTTTTTAGTGCGTTTAAATAAAAGCTTGTTTTTAAAAAAGTTTTTTTTTTACTTTTAATTTATTTTTTACTTTTTAGTTATCACTGGACAGGTGTCTTAGTCTGTTCATCTCATTCAACGCATCATTGTTGCTAGGTGTTAGCCGGTTATTTTCAAACAGTCGAGCTAAATGAATTCTCCCAAAAAGGGTACTAGAAAAAAAAAACAATTTTTTCTTAAATCCGTAAATTTTAAGCAATTCTTTCAATCTTCGTACAGATCTTGGGTAATATTATCCTACACACGAAAAAAAAAGTTTATGAGATTTTCTTCATAAATGACAAAGTTATTAAATATTAAAATTTTGAGTATTTTTTGAAAAATCGTTAAAAAAAAGTTTTCAACATTTTATTTTTTAAATGACTGATTCTAAAAGAGCAAATTATGAGCTGTTTTAGTACGGAATGTCGATTCATTTAAACAAAAAAAATTCATGTGCGTCGATTTAGACATTATTTTCATAAAAACGCATCTATTTTGACTTATTTAAAAAAAATCGTAAGAAATACAAATATTATTATTTTGTAAAAAACATTATACCGTATCGGGACGAAATAAATGATCTTTCCGATTCTATAGTTATTTTTTGTCTGAGCTTCATAGATTAAAGTTAGAATTTCTATAATACTCCATCTCAGTTTAACTTGGCAGCGTTGAGAAAGGTATACAATGTACCAATCTACTTGAAAAATAGCTCTATTTTTTTTGTTTTGAATTTAAATCCAAGAAAATAGATAGAAATTTGTAAAAAAAAAAATTGCATACGTTTTAGAATTATTTTTACGTCGTAGAGATGTAATTATTTTTTAGACAAAGTTAATTAATACAGTCAATAGCGCAACGTTATAAAATTCCAGTTTGGCTGAAAACCGATTTTCGACGCCAACTTTTGTCATTGTTGTAACAATAAAATTATTACAACAATGCAGATATATCCAAGTTGGCGCCCAAAACTAGTTTAACGTTTTTAATTAATTTTAATATTGGAATATAAATGGTCAAAACATGCATTGTCATCCAAACTAAACGTGTATACAAAATTTCAGCTCAATGGGAGGATGATATCAGCTTCAAACTTGAGTTGCAAGATTCCACCCGAACAAATTACATACATGCATACATTGTAAGTTAAATAAAAGCTTTTAAAAAAGGATAATGACATTGATTTTAATAATAAAATTTAATTGGAAAAATTATCGAATTTACTGCATTGGTATTCATTTTTTAATAAATTTTTAAAAAATTAGTATGCAAGGGTTTATAACACTTAAGCCAATTGAATTTGACTGTTAAATCCCTATTCTAGATGTGTTGTGGTGTGGAAGTACAGAGAAGAGTTACCACACACACGCACATCTTCAGTATCGCAAACAATATAACATTTCTAATCTTTAAATATTGATTAAAATATTATAAACTTGAAACAAGTGTACAAAATGTCAATGAAATTATCTAACAATTTATTAATTGATTGATGTTAATAGTAACTGTCAACGATTGCAATAGTAAATTATATGATTAAATGCATCCTTGTGAAATTGACATATTTTAAAGTTAAAAAAATTATTTAGGACAAATTCAGAGCAAATGTATGTAAAATATTATGTGCTATCTTCTTAAATAAAATTTCTTCCAAAAACTTAAAGTTGCTTATAAAAATTGAGAATGCATACTTAATTTGAACCATGCGAAATTATTGAAGCAATAAAATCTAAGGTAAAAAAAAAATGTTTTCATCACAAAAGTTCCAAAAACAAAACAGGATCAAGAAAAATGCATAATTTTTTTTGTTGAAATAAGTTTTTTATTTTTTCCAATTTTATTTGCATATCTGCATATATTGAATACTAATTTTAACAAGCAAAAATTAAAATATAATTAAAGTAAATAGTCAAAAAACTGTTTATAGTTATAATGGAAAATAGTTTTACAGTAAAATTATAAAATAAGATAAAAACATAACATATATAGAACATATTAAAAGTAAATTTATAGTAAAGAAAATACAGTATGTGTAATAATGAATAACATATAACTACTTAAAATAATAAGCTTATTTATTCAATACTGTTCTCAAAAATTTCTATGATTTTCTATTCTATGTTTGAATAACAGGGTTTCCTAAATTATAAAAATATCAACTTCTTTAAAATATAAAACTAGAAATTTTCTTTTAGAAAGAAAAGAGTAATGTCTACTAGAGTTGTTCTTTTAGCGTGTATACTTATATGCTTGCAAATTTCTAATATTTGAATACCTCTTACTACTTTAAAAACAGTCTTCAAAGACTGTTTCAAAATTTCTAATGCAAAATTATGCCGAAACTAATATTAAAAATTAATATTTTTGATGCAATCTTTAAAAAGAAAAAAATTATTTTTCGGACTATTTAACATAGCGGAGGAATTGTGGTAACACTAATTTCCAACACTCAAATACGTCATGGCTTGTGACGTAGGCAAAAGTACTAAGTTGTAATAAACGACGGCCCCCATTTAAAAGAAACTCGCTTTATTTGGCTATCTTGGCGCATTTTCTTAAGTTTACAATACCGAGAGCGCGCATCATGGGGACCATTTCTTGGTCAGACCTCGTGTGGTTAGTAGGTAAGTGGAATAGCACGTGTTTTCTCTGAAATAGTTTTTGCCATCACGAATTTTGGGTCGTAGTTAAATTTCAACTTTTTTTTAAATCATAAATTAACGTGGGGTTTTTCAAATAAAAAAAAAAGTGGTAACCCAGGTATTGCTAACCAGTACTTTTTTTCGCATTGTTTAGAGAACAAGACATTTTTCGAAATTTTTTAATGAAGAATGGTTTGTTAAAAGATAAATTGAACTGTGCAAAATGCATGGAACCATGCAGCTTAATTAAGCGAAAAAAATCATCAAATGGAAGCATTTGGAGGTGTAAGAATTGCCGAGCAGAAAAATCGTTAAGGATAGGTTCTTGGTTCTCCTTCAGCAAATTAAATTTGCAGGATATTTTACTTTTAACATAGCACTTAATTTCAGACACAAAAACTTGCGATATCGAGCGGGATTTTGGCTTTTTTTCTGCAACTTTAGCAGACTGGCGTCAATTCGTACATGAACAAGTTTTAGATCATGTAGAATTGACATCAAGCAAAATTGCTGGGGTCGTCCCTCACTCTGGAAGCTGTGCATTAAATATAATTGCACAGGCTAATGGTTTCACAACTTCCAATTTTTAGCTTTTAGAAAAGAGCATCAATTCTGCTTCCGGAGAAAACCAGATTTTTGGAAACGGGGTTTCCTCGGCAACCCTGTTTTCAAAACACTGTCTTTGGCGTGGTTTGGCGTCCTTGGCGCCTCAATACATTTGCGCCAAATTGGATGGGTGGGCGATACTAAAGCTGTTCCATTATTTCTTCGCTCTGGAGTCCTTTGACGCATTGTAAGATCGTCGATCCTTCTGTTCAGTCTCTCAATCTCTTGGAGGATACGGTTTTCGCTGGATGAAGCGATGGCGTTTGTCGAAAGTGAAACATTGGGAATGCTCACTTCGAGGATTCTGTCGGCGACTTCTGCGGCTTTTTCGACGGTTATTGGCGTGATGGATGCCAAGATAGTTTGCACTGAGGTCGGTAGCTGCTGAAGAAAAAGCTCTTTCGGAACGTTGTGCGAAGATGCACGCCTATTCATTGTCCTGAGGAGTTCTGAAGGCTTCCTGTCTCCAAGTTCTTCGCCGGTTAACAGCTTCCGAATTTCTTGTTGGGATGACTCACCGGTTCGCTGGATCAGTTGAGCTTTAATGGCGCCATAGGGATCCGTTTCATCAGGAGTGATTATTAAGTCTCTTACAATTGCGGCGTCTTCTGGTGGCAGGTTTGAAACAATATAGTTGAACTTAGTACATGTGTCTGTAATCGCTTTCGGTACTCCGAGGGCAAAAGTTCGTTCGCACGTGGAAAACCAGAGTTGAGGATCGCTGAAGTTGTATGGAGGAATTTTAACTGCGGTGATTTCAGCCATTTTTTTCCAGTAAAATTAATTAATAGAAAGTCAAACGAAGGTAGTTATTCGTGAATTGTACAGGTCACCATTGTGGGAGACAATATGCTTAATAAACGAGGCGATGTTTAAAGATTATTACTTTCATTTATTCTTATGCTCGTTGACTGCTCTCGGAGGGACGCGTGCGCTGCCAGGGAAATGTGTAATCGGGATGCATGCACTGGGCCGCTGTATTTTAAAAGCTAACGCATGCGCAGATTGCATCCCAGTTGCCTGCGCGAGGAAGCACCACTTGCAATCGCTGGAGGTCTCGCGCATGCGCAGATCGCAATGGGAAAGCCAAAAGGATGAGGAGTTAAGAAACTCTACAGTACACTTTAATGGTACATATTATACCCCATTCCATCAGTATAGAATGATTATTTAGTCTGAAAAAGCTCCTGATTTATCTTAGCTGTACTATGATTATCAAAAAAGCTTGATTACACTCTTCAAACCTTTTTGTTGTATCTGAAAAATGAGTTTTTTTCGAAATTTGCTTTAAATTTTTTTAAAATTCAATTTTTATGCGATTTTTCAGCTAAATGGAGATATGACGTCATCAGCTCTGTCAAGTCTTCACTTTGTGAATATTAATATTTTGAGCAGTTTTGGAGAGGATTTTAGCACATTTTACTGTAAATATATTTATTTATGGTTGTATTTATTCGTTTTTTTCAGCTCTTTGAGTAGGAATTACATTAATTTTTCAAAAAAATCGTTGTCAAAAAATGTGTTTTCTAAATTTCATTTTTCCGATTGGCAACACTACTTTGATAACAGTAGATTTTCAATGTTTTGAAATGTGAATTGTATTTGATTCTCAACGTATTTAATCCTTTTCCGTACTTTAAAAAAAAATGGGGCAATATGTACCGTTAAAGTATACTGATAGTTAAGGCGATGGGATTTCGTTCTTTGCTTAACTTTTGGCGCCGAAAATTTTGTGACGGGATATCAACATCAGATGGATTGTTAGCCAGCCAACGTTAGTGGACAATACTAAAGTTTCGCCACCGTATTAAATTCACGTATCTGTGTATAATTTGTGTTTATAATTTTTTCTTATCAACTTTTGTGATTTGTAATAATGCATGCTGATTGCGCAATAGAAAAAGTACCCATCTTGCAATGCCTAAGGCTATTAAAGCTACTATTTTAATTGTTGTGGCCACTTTTAAAGATATTTACTTCCCATTAAATGTTCTATTTCATTTTATGCTGATTAATCTTCGCTGTACTATAAGCCTGATTACATCTTTAAACTTTTTTGCTCTATCTGTAAAATTTTTGCTTCCCCTATGTTTATTAACTTTATGTTATTTTTAAGAGTCAACAATGCAAAAACATATGCACATATTTTGGTACTCAACAGTTGTAAGGACCTTGGGTTTGCACAGTTGCTTTTCCTTTTTCTCGCTAACCTGAATTTTGGTGGTATTATCAATCTACGGTTGCGCTTGGGGGGGGGGCTACAATTCATGTGATTTTGATATCACAACAGAAGGTAGTCAGCCCCAAAGTAAGTAAAGCTGCGAACTAAATCATCGCTTAAATATCAGTAAACTTTACCAGTACGTCTTGCATACTTTTAGCGTCACCACAGCCAAATTAGTGACATGCGAATCACTCCTTGATATCAAAGCAACAAAGATTTTTATGTGTTTTCTTTTAAAAAGAAAGATCAATTAGATTTTGGTGGGAAATAGCATGATTTGCGTGGTGCGAATTTTGACTGTGGTGATGTTAATACATAAGAATACAAATTTTTATTTATAAAGAAGATTTTCTGACCTATTCTTTTTTTTTCCTGAGCTGTTTATGGTAGTTTAATCAAAATCAGACTTTTGCTTACCTATTTAGGGCTGCTTTTCAGTTTGAATTAATGTTAAAATTTCTACCATATATGCTAGGTTACTTCATTTATATGTGTGTTTATTTTATTCATGTTTAATTTTTTTATGTTTAAGATTTTCTGCAAAATTAAGGCTTAATTTTTTTGTTTTTGATCACCTTTTAATTTTAATTAATGCTATATTTTCTATTTTAGTGTCACGCACTTTTATATTTGTTTATTTTCTGAACTGTAATTTTCTTGCTCATTGTAGTTTTAATTAAATCGTCAAATTCCATGTTTCATTGATGTAGCAAAATAGTACCAAAATCTAGCTTATAACTAAAAGAAAAGGTACTGACGTATTATTACAACAATTGCCAACCTAATTAATAACTTGCCAAATTGGCAACTCCAATTTCATGTGTTGTATGCGCTTAGTTGACAACCATATGCTTCATTTCATGTAATGTCGCCAATAGGTTGCAATAATATGTAAGTATACCATAGAAAAGGACACAGAAGCCCAGTGGCTGAATGGTTAGTGCATCGCGCTTCCACACCACAGGTCCGAGGTTCAAACCCCGGGCTGGGCAAGGTTGACTCAGCCTTTCATCCCATCAGTGGGTCGATAAAATGAGAACCAAGCTTATTTGGGGACCAAACACTGGGGGTTTCACTTCAGGCTGACCACCTGATCGGAACATCTGCTCATGCACCCCAGCGCCCAATGGTCACGTATACTGAGATGGGCACAGTAGGCTTTGGCCCTCATGGGCAGTTGCGCCACTGAGTTTGAGTTTAGAAAATGACACTCCATTCAAACTAATTGGGATTATCAGAGTGCCAATATCGTGATTTAAGTTAGAATTTATGATACTTATAATATTAGTGTCATCACAGCCAAATTAGCGCCACGCTAATCGCTCATTGATATCAAAACAATTAAGATTCTTAGGTGTTTTTATATGAAAAAAAAGTCAGATTTTGGTGGGATATAGCGTGATTTGCTTAGTGCCGGTTTGGTTGTGGTGCTGCTAATTTAAGAATATGAATTTTTATTTACGTATGAGATTTTCTGTCCTTCAGTTCACAGATTTTAAAGATAGATTAAATGGCTTAGCTACATTGGCTATCGAACATGAAATAGATAAACAAATTGACCAGAAAGTTTTCAGAATTAAAACTCAGAAGAAAAAAACAGTGGTAATATTTTATATGTTTTAGTTTTTAATATATATATATTGTTAGCTCCCTTTTTCTTCGCAAGGAATACTCTAATTTTATAGGTGTGCATTTATGAACAATTTTTATCTTTTTTAATAATAGTTTTTTTTTTACTTTGGGGAGAGGGGCGGCATTTTTCATTTCTATATGGGGCGGCAAAATTGCTAGACCCGGCCCTACTCTTCCATACAAATTACAATGCAGAAATTCCACAAAAAAAAAATACTTTGATGCTAAAGCTACGATACGACTTTAATCTCTTGCCACCGGCGTATATATACATCTCGTTGAACCAGTGCTTAACATTCCCCGGACGTATATATACATCTTTCCGAAGTGCGATCTTTTCTGTGCACAGCTATCCATCAAATTATTCCGAAGGCTTTGGTATGCAACAAAAGGACATTGACAGCGTTTGCGAAAGATATACTTATTTCATAGAATTTGCTTATTTTTATTCCTTTTCTTCCAACCCCCCCCCCCCAGATATGTCACATACGTGCTCCTACGTGGAAAACGAAGGCATTGGGGAGCGATTCACCTAACTTTTAATCGGCAGTTAAAAAGTTATTTATAAATAGAACAAATTATTAAGAAAAGTATTAATTTTTGTATACAATTTTATATATGAAAAGCCCATGGGGTTACTGGTAATTATCAAACTTTTTCTTAAACTTGGTATTCTTAAATTATAAAATACATTGTACAGTACAGATACATTTATAAGTGTAAATGTAAATTTTTTTTTTCTGTCAGAATGCATTTTGTTTACTTTCAGTAAATTAATAATTTTTTTAAATAATATGTTTTTGACTTTTCATTATGCTCGCACCCCCCTCGTAGAGTCATCCCCCCCCCCCCTAGAGAAACGTGCCCCACAGTTTGAGAAACGCTGTAATACAGAGAAAGGATATGGTTCATGCTTTTCCCGCTGTGTATCATTTGTATCCATAATTTCAAGAAAATTAAATTTTTTAAAAAGAAATTTGAAGAACGATTTACTTTCACACACACGATTTTATTTCCTTTTACTGTTACTGCAACCATATGCTGTGAAGTACGCCATTTAAAACTGTAGAAACAAAACAAAAATAGACTATACCAGGGATCGGCAAACGGTGGCTCTGCAGACTTCCTGCTATACTTATATATATTCTTTAAAAAAATAATCATACATACTAAAATTATTTTCTTTTCTCTTTCTCCTTTATAATTATACAGGGCTACAAAATTAAAGTTTTGGATAAACACAAAAGCTGTTTTCACAGTGGTTTTTGTACTATTTAGTGTGCTGATTTCGAAAATGATTTCCATTTTTTAACTTCACATCAGGAATTTTTGATATCAATATTTTTGCTAAAACCCTATTTGAAAAATGAATTCTCTCGAACAATTTAGCCTGGGCAATTTGGCAACAGTGGTTTTTATCCAGTTAAATCCATGAAAAAATTGGTTCTCTGTAAGGTAAATTAATTTCTCAGCAATTAGATGAAAACCATTGTTTCTAGACCTCACAGGCTATCTCTGATCGTGAAAAAAAAACAAGAAATTCCTTCAAAATTTATGCATTTTTCCTCCAGTTATGGTGCAGTTTTTAAAAGAAAACCATAAACACATTATTTTAATTTGTTTTTATTAAGGTATAGTTCGACCTCTATTTAACAAAGTTGCTAAATTCAGAAAAAAATGTTCGTTATATGGAAAATTCGTTATATAGAAGTTCATCTTTCAATACCACATAAAACAAATTTTAAATTCATAAAAAATACGTATTAAAAAAGTAATTATTCACACTTTTTAGTAAATTAATATCTATTTATTTTATATATTTTACCAATCAAAAAAGAAAGAAAGAACAACTGCAAGGAAAACAAGAAAAAAGAATGTCGAGGAATACACTGTATTTTCAACATTAAGAAAATAATTTTATGTTAAAATTATAGAAGAACATTTCCTAATTTAAAGCCTACAAATGATTTTAAACTTACATTATTTTAAACACTCATTACAACGTGCGTCCTTTAATTTAGTTACTCATAAAATCTGTTAATTTTGTTTAAAAAATGCTTTGTTTCACAACGTGCCTCACATATTTTGCAATGCACCAAAAACCCCTTCAAGCATATATTTCCGTGTATTTTCTTAAATATTTCTAGGCATCCATTACTTCCTAGAAATTGGTCTCATCCCAATGCCTTCGCAAATTGAAAAGCTTTTTCTACTACGAAAGGTCTAGTGATCGAAACATTTTTATTTGTCATTGTGTGAATACACTTCAAAATGAACTCTCCATCTTCATAGACACATGTTCTTAAGCGTTTTGAACAAGAATTCGATGAATCATAATTTTGTAATTTATTTCGATTTTTTATAATAGTTGATAAGCTGTTTGTAGGAATACCAAATTTTAAGGCAATATCCTTTTCCTTAACGCCTTTATCCACTTTCTGAAAAATTAAATTTTTTTGTTTTTCGTCTTGTCCTTTTCAAGCTACGAGAAACGAAGTTACCAGTGCGACTGATCAACACCACAAATGAACGGAGACTAGTTCAAAGACACGGAGGTCCAGTGAGGCAACTCCACTGGAGTGAAAGGGAATATCGAAGATATTTCTAGTGAACTGGACAATGAGGATTAAAGGTTTCACTTCTTCGATGAAACTCTGAGAATTCTATTGCTCTCTGCGAGTTAGACACCTAATAAAACGAATTTATGATTTATGACCACCATAAAATGTGTTAAAAGAGAAAATAACTTGAAATGTTTAGAAATACTTTAAAAATAGGGAGGAAAATAAATTGAGTCTCAAGAAAAAAATTCGTCATTTAAAAAATACACTTCACTATAGGGAGGTTATTTTACGAAGAAAATCGTGAAATGTGTGTTCCTGGTTCCAGGAAAAAGTTCGCTACATAGAAAAATTCGCAATATAGAGGTTCGACTGTATATAGTACATAAAATAGACGATTGACTGAGAGGAGCAAAAATTACACTTGTGTACAAAAAAGTTTGAAGCATATTTAAAAAGGCGCAAAGAAACGAAATTTCTTCTTGGGAACGTTCTCTTTTCCCTTTGAAACAACTTCTTTTTGACGTTCTTCTTTTATATTTAATCTCAGGCCTATCTCGTTTAACATTCAACAACACAGTGATATTCTGTCCGTTTCACCAAGGTTGAATGAAGGTCAGCCACGGAGGAAAGAAAGTCAACACTGTGAAAAAAATTTTTAGTAAATGTACATACAAATCCAAGTAAAATTAAACTTTTCAAAAAAAAAACGTGACGTGATGGAAGATTTTCATTATTATTTCTGAAATCAGCACCAAAAATTACTTCAAGTTCAACTATCGCTTTTTTTGTATTTTTTTTTTCATTGTAACTCTGTGTTATTTGTCGAAAAGATTTACTTTATTTGCATCTAAAATTAAACATTTGACAGGGCCTTAAGATTTCTGTATTGAATTCTTCATTGACAAAGTGTTCTGAGAATCAGTGAAAATACTAAAATTAGTTTTAAAGCAGTAAAATTTTAATTTATTTGTAGAAATGGGAAGACATTTCTTAAGGGGATTTCCAATGTTTATTGCATTCATGAGTTATGGAGCTTGTTCTATATTGCTTGTTCTTGAATTGAGCAATAGAAATAAAAATAATTTCCAAAAATTTTCTTTTTGATAGAAATGGAAATTGTTGCCATGTGTATATAAAAGGCTTTATTTAAATATTATAAATGAAAATGTTTATTGGGGTGTAACAGACTTGATCGCGATTGCTTTTTGGAGGCTTCCCTTGCCCTCCTACGCATGCGTACATGCCTCTTTCATACATTATTATCTTGTATTCTTTACTTTACTTCTCTCCAAAAGTTTGCCAACCACTAATCTGAACGAATCTACAAAACAAAGTATGAGACTGTTGTGCTTGTGTAAGGCGGGAAACACATTAATGCAACTCAACGCTTAATCATGACGTCACATGAATTTAGTCCAGTGTATCTTCAACAGAGCGAGAGTGATTTGTAAAACAGGAACATATGACAAATTCCAAGAGTAAAATTTGTGAGATTATGAGAATTTAGTTTTAGTAGTTGAAAAATAAAATTACGAAGGCAATTCGGAAAGTAACTTCTGAATTGCTGTAAAAAACAGGAAAGAAATGGGGGGGGGGGTTTATTTACATATCAAAGGTACAACTCTCCTCTATTTTTCCACTATAGTCTCCGCCATTATTTAAACACTTGTCGTACCGTTTTACCAATTCCTTCTGTATAAAAAGCGGTTTCCTGCAATTTAAACTAATGTGTCCCAGCGTTTTTAAGTTCTTTGTCAACGAAATAATTTACACACTGAATTACATCACACGCTTCCGCAACTTTCTTAAAACTGGGTCAGTTGAGAATCTGACGTCATTCACCATTTTCCCCCCTGCGGCCGCAGGGGAACTTCGGCGTTTTTCGCCCATCGATGCTTCTTCCTCCACCCCTCCACGTTTTGACCCGAAAGGGTTTAATTCGGACGGCTTTACCTCTCTCATTTTGCCTCCCTTACGGGAGGCGTCACTCGTCTAATGGTCTTTCTTTTTCACCCTATCTTCAGGGATACTGGGTATAAGCAATTTTTGCTGGGACCCGACACATCTAATTTTCGTTCGTCAACGAAATGCTCTCCCCCAAGCCACTTCTTCATTGCAGTGATTAGATGGTAATCGGATGAGATCAGCACTCACTACAGACAGCGTTCCACTTCATAATTCGACATGGATATTTGTACGTCCGTCCTTGAAAAAGAGTATCCATTGACGCACTACGCCTTCACTCATAATGTTTGACCAGTATACGGCACACAATTCACGATGGATATCCGCTGTTGACATTTTTTTTGACCCCAAAGAAATCTTATCACTCCTCTCACCTCACATTTAGCGGGATTTTCTATGGCGGCATTCCTTTTGTCACGTTATAACTAGCAAACTCTTGGTCCTACGACACTCTCATTCATCGACTGGAAGCTTACTGAATCAGAGATTGCTCGTCCAGCGCCACGCCCAAGCGGAGGTTAGTTTCTGAATAACCCTCTTATTTGTTGTTAAGGGACTGAAGTTAATTTTGGATAGTCATCCAAACATACACCATACATTGATTTTCAACATCCAGTTTTATTTACCATGCAGTTTTGAGAATGAAATCTGAGCAAAAGGAAGACAATTTATATTTGCATTAATTGAAAACCTACTTTCAATTTATATACATTTTTTTTTGTTTCAACTTTATGCATATTCTATGAAATTGAACTTAGTCCTGTTATTACAAAGTTGCACTCATTGGCTTTTTTGCCCCATGTGAATTCAAATTTTCAGATTCCTGTTTACATACTAGCAGTTATATGTACATATTGAAAGTATCAGTTTTGGTTCAAGTTAAAACAACTTCACACTAGAAACTACTCAAGAGCTTATATAGTTTATAAGCTTCATAATTTATAATTATAGTCAAGTTATGAAGACAACAATCTGGTAAACCATTAACTTCCACCCCAATGAACGAGGACAGCGACTAGTTCATTGAAAGTAGCAGCACTCATTGGTTTTATTGAGACTTAATGTTTTATTGCATGCATTTTTCTTAGTCATAAATTAAAATTTCAAGACATATCAACACATAATTGAGTTGCAGAAAATGCATGTCAAACCTCACATAACGCCTGAATAAAACTTAAAATGAATAAAATTTAGATTGTCACTTTATTGCAAATAGAACAAAAACACTATCTATTAAAAAATCATGCATTCATATAAAACAATTACATCCAAAAAGTACAGATAATGCAAACCAATTCTGATGGCTTATCTTTCAATTCATTCATCTGAGGTATTGCTAAATCGTTCTCCAATTTTATACGGACAACAGAATATTAAAAATATTTAATATTGGGGGATTTTTCTGATTTACTTTCATCAACTCTGAAGTTTTTGAAAGTCTCAGGGCTCATTGTGTATGAAATCTGAGGACAGTGATTTCGGTTGTCGTATTCATTTCTCCGAATCAAACGGTTCGAAAAATTAAAGATTTTGTACTTTTACCATACACCGAAGGTGGTCCTGCTTTTTTTTTTAAAAAAAAAACTATCACTCGCTTTTTATGATTTTAACGTTAACTTCAGTTTGCCAGAAGCTGAGCTGCTCATAGCTTTTTTGAATGATGAACTCAAGCTCGAAATGAACACAAATCGAAATATTTCGACAACTTACAGTGGTATTGTTATTGATGTTGTTTTTCAACACTTTGAAATCACAAATATATGTGTCATGTTTTAGCTATACGCCTATTGTCTCCACTCTTCCCCAAATAAAACAAAAATAATTATTTTTCATAAAAAAATTGCATTACTCCTTGTGCTAATTAAATAAAATTTTCATTAAAGATATTATTCGATAGAAAATTATTTCCAATCCTTCCTGATTCAGTTTTTTCAGGATTTAAGTCACTATTGCCTATTTACCACAATAACATGTCAGATGTTACACATCATATGTGATTACTGTAAGACTCGTTTAATTATTTTTTTATGCAAATCTGTTCCAAAAAATACCATCACACCAAGAGTTACTGTATGCTAAACTGAACATGCCTTCTACGGTATTGAAATAATAATATTCATATATAGTGAGCTTTTCTTTGAATAGGACCATAGTTAAAAATTGTGGTATTCTCATTGCAGCTTCTCTTACTGTAAATGCTTGCAATTTTAATTCCAGTTTATATAATATCAATTACATAAATTTTTTAAAAATATTATAAGTTACAATTAAATGATCTAATTGATAAGATTAAGTGGCAAAAGGTTAATTTGAGCTAGTTCTCTAGCATAGCACGCCACTTATGTCCAATTAAACTTATATAACAGGCATATGGTGGTGGTGGGGGAATTGCTATTCTGAGATTACGTATTTTGAAAAGCTTAAAAATACCGAACTCTGCAGTTATAGGATTAAAAAAGAATATATACTAGGGGTCGGGGCAACCTATGGCATGCGGTACAATTCTCAGCAACACTTTGCATTTCTCTAAAAATTTGTCAATTTTTGAGTGGATGGAAGTTGATAAACTTGTAATGGTTAAAACAACTTCAGAATTATGAACATTCCATGAAAAATTCTGAAATATAACTCTAAAAGTAAAATTTAAAGCTATTTTGAAAATTATTGAATGCCATTGCTGGAGAGATTTAATTGTTTGAAGAGAGAAAATTGCATATACTCTGCTTTCCCCTTTTGTGTGTGGTTCAACATAATATATCTAAGTAAAAAATCTTTTTTCATATGAATATTTAGAGTACGCAAAGAAATTTTTTAAACAACCGAATGCTCAGAATAGTGTCAAATTTAAAGTCACAAACTGCACTCGATTTTGCGATATGAAAGAGCAGTGCAACCAATAGGTTTGCAATGAAATTTTTTCTCTTTATTTAGCTATAATGAAAGGAAATTCTTACAATTTATGTTGTCTATTCCTTATTTTAATAAATGTGTATCATGTACAATTTTAACTTTTTTTGTTGAAGTAATTTATATTTTATGCTGTTTATTTTTATGTTAGGAAATATTTTTAAATGATGCAAAAACTAATACAAAAAGCTGTATTATTAAACCTCTGTTCTCTAAAACTGCACTAATTATTGTGGGAATAGATTTGTTTAAATAATGTCTAACTGTGTGGCACATTGAATCATTATTGGTAGATTGGTTTGGCACACCACAGCTTAAAGACCCCTTATGTACCTCTTACCTATAGATGTAAACAAATAAAGAAAAGACAAGCAATTTTTTTTATCAACAATTTATTTATTTTCTTGAGGAAAAAGATGCAAAACTAACTTTTAAACATTATAATTTTAAAAAAATGAAAGTATTGGCTTTGCATAGTACAGATACCCCTGATTAGCTTCTACATTTCATATAGAAAATATTCCCATTAACAAGTTTTAAACAGAGTAACTTTTTAGAATTATAAAAGCTTGAGTAAACAGCTTTGCACAAACAAAAAAAATTAGTTTTTCCTTTTTGAGAAACCTTGAGAAATTTCACTACATGCAAAAAGCATGTGTGCAGGACTAATATTTGGGTCAGAAATCCATCGAGTACTGGACCCCAAACTGGGAAGATTCATGTATATCAAGTAGCAAGACAATCAGGGTTTTTAACATCAAAATTCAGCCTTTAGTAAGCAACAAGAACAAACCATCAGGCCAATTCCTTAAATTGTCTCTATGAGTCTTCATCTATATTACAAACAGGATTCCTGTTATGAGTATTGAAGAACCAGAGTCATTAAACATGTCAATTTTACAAATGTTTTGAGTGGTAATAAGTGTATCAAATGCCTCCAGTTCTATACTTACATTGAATATAAATTGATGACTTCCAAGATAGATATTGTACACACATTAATAATGCTAAAAACATTTACAAACATTCTTTTATATCACAGATGAAATCTATTAATATACAATAGCACCAATTAAAATTACAGAAATAGAAAGTTTCAAATTCTACAGCAATAAAGATTCATTATTAAAAAAAATATTGAAATAACATGTACACATTAGATACCACATGTGAACAAACATACAAAAAAATTGATAAGCATACTTGTTCATGTTTAACAAGAATAAGTAAATTAAATACACATTGAAAATTGTAATCTGTAACTTTAACCCTTTCGTGACAAGTGTGTCATATATTAGTCTCAAGCCCCCTTTTCAGAGTGAAAACAATTGAAAATATTAAGATAAGTTTTTTGATTTACAAGTTCCTTTCAAAAACATCGTAAATATTACTCCTTTGGGCCCTTGCATGTCAATCATTGATGAGGACAGCTAGTGAAAATAATTTATTGTACAACAATAAAAAGGATTATATTGGAAAATGTTGAAATGAATCTTTATTTACATTACATAGTTTTAATCTGAATGCTGTTCTCTCGCACCTTTTCCCAGTATATAGTAGGTTATGAGTACTTATATAAAGCCAATAAAATATTATGGACAAGTTCTACTTTGTAAACATTGAGCTGATACCAAAAGACTTCTAATCCTACTTCTGTAGAAATGTTAATTAATGTTTAAGAAAACATCAAAATTTAACTGAGTTTTTCAAATGCAAGTTTTTGGATACAGGATTTCAGTAACTTTGCTGCTCAAAGCAATGATAATTTTGCTACAACCTGAAGAAAAGGGTACTAACCACCACAGTGCCTCCATAGTTAGCTTTACAGTAGAACTTGCCCATACAACGCTATAGAATATATGATTAAGGAGCAGAATTTTAGGTGCTGCATCTGTTTTTAAAAATAGCTGCTAAAGTATCAAAATTTTTCCAGCTGAATTTACCGTAATTTCGCATGTATAGTCCGCAGACATGATTTTATATACAGCTTCAAAACTTCGCATTTTAAACACATAGTCCGCGGACTATACGCGCGAAATTACGGTAACTGCAATGTTTGATATTAGTCTTCTCAGTCAACACTGCTTATATAACAAGATTTTGTCATGTGAACCTTCAAGAATGGTGTTAAGTGGATTCTGGAAGGAGAATTTTCTGATCACATTGGCATATTTCTTTGGTTTCAATTTCACAAAGGGAGTTCAGGGCATAGGAAATGAACACCTATTATATAAATTATATTTTGAGTGGTTTACCAATCAAATAAATTATTTCATTCAACCACACAAAAGAAGAATTCCTAGATGTAAAGCAACAGTGATAACTGCTCAAAAATCTATGCTCAGCTTCTTTTCAAGTTTTATACCACAGAGATAACATAGAGGTTACTCAGTGGCATCATGTACCCCTCCCCCCTAATTGTAGGGGGAGGCCAGGATTCTAGGGGCCTTAAAGTCTGACTGATGCCAAGTATGTGCCCTTTGTAAGATCTGGCTTGGGGCCCCAAATATTCTCCATTAACCACTGAGGCTAATGATAATAGCTTTCATAATTTTGAACCATTCAAATTACATTGATGTTACCTTAATTGTCACATCACCCTCCTAGCTTCTATAATTTACCAACATGAAGATTTTAAGCCCTGCTGTGTCCATTGCAATCACTACTACTTAACAGAAGTTGTGGGAAAACGTTTATTATATTTCTAATGGACACATGAGCACAACTGTAAGTTGTGTATACAATCCAAAATAGCAATATAAAAACAGCAAATAAAAGAACACCAGTGAAAGTGCATTGGTAATCTTTTCGAAGTTAAAATTCTTAAAATTATTTTAACCAACTAATATAAATAAAATATTACTATATAATATTTTATGTGATGTAAATAAATTATATAGCACAACTTCATAAATTATATTGTTAAACAAACAAACAAAGTTTTTACAAACTGCAGGAAATTGAATTGCAATACACATTTCAATTAAACAATACAAATCTTAAAATTACAATACACAAGAAATTTCTCCAGGGGACTGCTACTGTATGCATTGTTGAAAAGAAGAATTCGAAGACAAGATACTCTACTTTAATGCAATGTGAAACATTTGTCTACTTGATTCCTTGTGATCGATTCCCTACTATAAACATCAGCTTTTAAATAAGATTCAAACTAAATGCCAATACTAATGAATCATACACAAAAAAAATTATTGAGATCAAAGAAATATGCCATGCTATCAGAGCAATGATAAGCTTATTTGTGAATTGTAATGATATATTTAGCTATAAATTTTTTTTAAAAATGCTGCTTAAATTATTTTATTGGGAGGGGGGGGGGGGAGTAGAATATGTATTTTCAAAGCATACTACATGATACTAATGTTTTGGGCTGTTTATATCAAAAAAGGTATAAGCATAATTCATACTTACAGATACAGCCATCTAAATATTTAGAGTAAAAACATTTCCTAGTTAATATATACTAATTAAAGCCACATCTAAAATTACTATTTGGTACTTCAACTTTGTTTTCCAAATGTGAATAATTTATATAATAGATGTCATTTAAATCTATTCTTGTAGAATTTTATAACTTTTTTTTTCAGTAAAGAATATTTAAAACTAATTTTTCAGACAGTTCTAAAATATAAATTTTATGAATTATAATTTAAGATTTGTCAGAAAGTATAAATTACATAACAGGATAATGTATCGTTTTTTAATGCATTAAAAACTTTTGAATTTCATCTAAATATTAAAGGATATATTTGCTAAATTTTTTCCACATCAGTTAAGTTATCATACTATTTGATGTCATAGCAAAATTTAAACTAAAATTTAGATAGTATTGACTTAACCTGCCCTTTGGATCCATATGCATTTTAGATACATTTTCATTAATCACTTGACTGATAACAAAATGATTTCCAAAAAAAATTATATACAGTTGAAATGGAGATTGAGTTTTATTCAAAACCAAAAATAGAACACAAGAAAATCAAACTTTAATTTCAAACATCTCCACATACAATTTGTGAATCTATTTCTATTTGTCTGGGTTAATAAGCATTTTTTGACAACAATGACAAATTTAATATAACCATTACTGATTGTACTTGGTATTCACACATTCAACATAATAAAAATTACAACTAATTGTTTAAGACATGTCCACACATAACTATCATCATTAAACAATCTCTTTTAACATAAAACAAAAATTTGCAATTCGTTTGCAGTTATCAAAATTATTATTTAATTTTCTTAAAAATAAATAATACATATTAAAAAGAAAACAATCAAGTCTCAATGTAAAAAATATGCCAAGAAACATTACAAATGTACGGAAGCAATATTTTTCACTAGCATACAAAATTCATCAATCAAGATATTTCTAGAATACGAAATACAAATTTTTAAAAAAGACAAACCACATTCACACTACAACTTGAGTATGATTTTTTAAAATAAAATTTAAAGTGGAAAAAAAACAGCTTATAAAAAGCTCTAAAAATAAAGGGAAGAATTTTTTTAAAAAATCAATCTATTTTAATATAAGTATAGAATTTTTACTTTTTAATGAAATGTAATTAATTACTTATATCTTATTTCGGCAATGAAATATTATAAATGTTCAATTATGCTCAATTATTAATTGAGTATTTCTTCAATTAATAGCTTCAAAAGTTTAATGTACATTTATTTAAAACATGTTTTATGACTCTGGTTACTTCAATCAGTTTCATTCATTGCCTAAAATTTTTTGCCATCTTCACCATAATTACTCTGGAGGTGGAGGAGGTGGTGGTGGCTGAGGAGGTGGAAGCGGAGGCTGGGTAGGAAGAGTTAAGTTTGTTTTGCCCAGTAGCATATTATGACCCCTAAGTTTTGGTGGCGGAGGGGGTGGAGTCATGGGAAATGAGTACTGATAATTCGGCAGTGCTGGGTAGTTTTGGAATGTCGAATTTTCATTCGTTATAGGGTGCTGCAACCTAGAAGATGCACTGCTAGAACTGTCCAATTCATTTCTGTGTGAGCTGTGCCGAGACACTTTGTTTGGTCTCATCTCGCCTACATGGTTTTTTTGAGATTGTTCTATTTTTGCATATTTTGTGGACGATTCATGTGAATTTCTATAGTTTTCTACAGTCACATTATTATGTGACCTTTTTTTACTGTCCCGATGTTCCTTTTTATGTGACGTGCTGTAGGAGCCAGAACCAGATTTATCTTTGGTTAACACAATTTTAAGTGGAGCAGAAACGGCTGGTTTTTCCACTTTAGGTAATTCAACCATTGGAGGAGGTTTAGGAAGTTTGATTTTGATGCTTTTTTTCGGACTTTCAGCTTTTACAGGAGGTGTAGGCTTTTGGCTGGACTCCACCCCGCTGAGAGTGATGGCATCCTTACGTATTTTTACTTTGAGACTTGCAGTTGGTTCTGCATGATTGCTAGAGATTTTGTCCTTTGAATGAGATGAATGTCTGCTTTTGTGTTTCTCGCGTCGTTCATGCTTGCCACTGGGCATTTCAAGAGACTTTTTGCTTGAAGACACATGATCTTTCACAAATTGTAGCTTTTTATCAGCCGCTTCAATTTCTTTTGATCCATTAGTTTTGATGTCTTTGGTGACTGGGCTTGGTTTATGAGTACTTTCCTGAGGGATCAATTCGCCACTGCTGTGACTGTTGAACGTAACAGGCTGTGGCACAGAAACAGAAGAGTGAATTGGAGATATCTGAGCAGGTACACTAAGCTGAGCAGAAATTGATGGCTGAACAGAAGCAGTCGTTGATGGCTGATATAAAGGCTGAGATGATGTTGATGGCTGAGGCAGTGTTGATGATGTGCTAGGTTTATTTGGACTCTCCCTTTCCTGCTTAATGGGCTTTTTATCATCAAAATAACTTTCCTGTTTTGCAGGCTTTTTCTCATCTAAATGACTGTTCTGTCTTATGGGCTTTTTCTCATCCAAATAACTGTCTTGTTTTACATGTCTCTTTTCACTAAAATCACCACAATATTCATAGGCTAATGGATTTGGTGGTCCAGGAGAAGGATCCTTTTTAGCAATGCAAATTCTACGTTCAGAAGTTGAAGGCTTATTTTTATTGCTACTATTGTTATTGCTACTACTATTGCTGCAACCACTTGGTCCAGGTTGAGGATTGTCTATAATACTTTTTGGGTCACTATGACAAACTGCAGCATCCTGCAAAAAATTTTAAAAAATATTTTTTAAATCTTTTATTTTATCTTAATCTTTTATAAAAAGGGAACTTATATTTTTGATAAATTTAACATAGCTTCAGTATCAACTTAAGCCAATAAGTTCTTTATTCTTAAGAATAATATATGGGTACTAATCCCATTTTCCCATTCAACACTAATTCAATAAAGATTGAAACCACAACAAAATATAGAAGTATTTTTAAAACATTTAATCTATTAATTTCTATCACTAAGTTTCTCTCCTTAAGCACAGATGAATAATTTCAAATATAATTTTTCTTAACCCCTTCGGAACGAACGTCCTGCATGCATGCCGGCATGAAACACCTTCAGGAGATGAGTGTCCCACCAGTGAACCAGCGTGTTTTCTCACTGGTCGAACGACTCACGGGCGAGCCAGGCACCTGGAACGTTTTTTAAGCTCAGTTTTTTGGCAATAGATGGCATTCTATGTCCATAAGATTTGAGATACATGGAGATCTGACCTTTCACTAGAAATGTGAGAAATATTACTCACATACACGTGGTTTTTATTTTATAAACATAAGGGGAAGGGAACTTTTCGAATTGAATGCTTTATGACAGCTCTTGAAATGTGCATGTGGTATTTGTTTATAGTGTAGATGAAAGTTTTATTTTCTCCAGAGCATTGGGTTTTGTTTTACAGTCTAGTTTTTATTATATACTTAGATCTTATAGACAAAACTTCTCTTTTATCTGCTATAACGTCGAAGTGAAGAAATTGTTTAACTGTACTCAAAATAGCAGAAATGATGGAAAATATTTCAGATATTGATTTTTAAACAGACTCTGAAGGTAGTGATAGTGACAATATAATATATTCTGATCTTGAAGAAAATAATGATGATGACATTTAGAACATCGGTTTGTCGAATACAACAAAAGCAAATACTTCCACATGGTAGATCACAATACAAAATTTAGCGCAATTGCCATTCAAAGTAAATATTGGACAATACAATTGAAGAAGAAATTTATTTCTTAAGACATTATTTTGATGAATAAAAATTACTGAAGAAAATAATTTGTATCAAAGGACTAAATTTCCAAAAGATGTATCAGATGCAACATCTTCCACCTATTCACCAGTCATAGTAGAAGAAATGTTTGTTTTCTTTGCCTTAACAATTTTAATGAGAGTTGTTAAAAAACCAAGTATAAAAATGTACTTTTCTACTAATAGCATAATTGCTACCCCATTTTTTTAATAGTGTTATGAGCCATGATTGATACACGAGGATTCTACGATGTTTATTTGCCAGCAGTGAAGCGAAAAAAATCAGAAAACTTAAGCCAGTTTTGGATACTATTATTGAGAAATTCAAGTGTGCTTACACCCCTGAAAAAAATATAACAATATATCAATTGATGACAGTTTGTAATTGTGGAAAGGAAGACTTGGATTTCACCAAAACGTCCCAGTTAAAAGATCTCACTGTGGAATAAAACTTTATAAATTGTGTGAATCAAAATCTGGATATATATACAATTTTATCATTTATACAGAAAAAGACACTGAATTAAGCAGAACTTCAGGTCTGTATGGGGAAAGAGTAGTAAAATCTCTGCTTGAAGAACTTTCTGGTCAAGGATACCATTTATATATTGATTGATTTTTTTATGTCTCCCTCTTTGGTGGATGAACTCTTCAGACTGCAAACAAATTTATGTGGAACTGTGATGAGAAGAAAAGGAATACTAGAACACTTTCCGCCATGTAAAATGGAAAATGGAGAGATTATGGTTTTACATAAAAATAATATCAACTTAACTGTATTTAAAGACAGACGGGAAGTGCTGATAATAATGCATGATGTAAAAATGTGTGAAACAGGTAAAAACAATTGAGCAACGGGTAAGCCAATTATGAAGCCAGAATGTATTGTACAATATAATAAAAATATGGATGGTGTGTCGATTTAAGCGATGGAAAACTGTTAAATGGTACAAAAACCTATTCTTTAATATTACAGATATGGCAATATTTAACACCAATATTCTTTATAACAAAAAATCTAAGAACAACATTTCTCTCCTTGACTATCGCCTCAAATTGGTTAGTCCAATTATTTCTCAGTTTTTCAGTAAAAGATTGGTACTAAATATCTCACCAAAATCACCCACATTACTTAATCCACTCAGATTAACTGAGACACTTTCCAAATCTTTGTTTTAAAGAAATTGCTAAAAAAGAAAGACAGCAATGTTTTGTGTGCTCCAATTCCTATAAAAATCCTCAAAAAATAAAAGACTTTCTGCGAATGCAAAAAACGCAACCTAGGACTGTGTGTGAATCCTTGCTTAGAAATTTTTCACACAGAAAAGAATTTTAAATGCAATTTTAGCTTTGAAACGTATTATGCAAAAAGTATTTAAAATATGGTACATAAATAATGAATATAAAAGGTGTAAAATATGTGAAATAACTAATGTCAGTTGTGTAAATAACTTATGTAATTATGAAGTATATTCTGTATATCCTTGTTTTTAAATTTTTCATATTAAAAAAGAATTTTAAGTAACATTTTCAGATTTCAAATTAATAGTGTTAAAAGTCATTACTAATAAATACTGGAAAAAAAATATTTAAAAATTGTATTTAAGCAGAAAATAACTTAAGCGAATGGAGTATGTAAATACAAAATATAGAAAGCATATGTTTATTGTGTATTCTACAGAACTATATTAAATAATGTATTCAAGTTTTGGTATTTTCATGGAGTTAGGCTTAACTACACAAAACCCTCCGGCCTGCGAGTGATACTCGCAACAGAAACCTCCAGCCCTGGTGGTACGCAAGCATTTGTGTCCTTCATCTCATAAAGGTTAAGTTCAAAGGAATATACAAACAGAAAAATATAGTTAATTTTCCAAGTCATAGTTTCAACCTCTAGCATAAAAGAAAGAAAATTTTCTGTATCTAACTCAGAGATTTATGCTTCTTTTATGCTAAATTTAAACAGACTATTTTAAAAATAATTAAAATAACCTATGCTTTAAAAAGTGCACACACATATATTATATAGGCCAATCTTTAAAAAATTTATTTTCCACGTACTCACTATATTAAAGATGCAGTATAATTTTACAATATATCAAGATCGCTTACTTCAAAATTATCATAACAAACTTTAAAAAAGGAATCTTAAGATAGATTCAGGTTTTCAATAACATCAAACATTTAACAAAGGAATTAAGATATTAAACTTTAAGTATTAATGTTTAGGGATAGGATTCGGAATATATTCGCTCAGAATAAAGTTATAATACAATAATTTTACCAAGCAATCTATTAACACCCTTTATTTAATCTTAAATAAGCATCCACATTGTTTCATAACACTTGCATGTTAGGATAAAAAAAAGCTCAAATAAATTAGAATTGCCCAAATGACAGTTAAGTTCTTTTAGAAGCACTTGGAAAAACATTGCACAATGATTGAATCAGCATTTTATCTAAAAATATGAACCAACAGGTGTGAGAAGAGACCAGATAAGAGCTTTGAGTTAGTTGAAACCTATTTTATAAGAATTTTGAAAAAATCAAGGCTGTTAGTTTTTTGGAAGCCTACACAGGCAGAGTTTCAAAGGTCAATTCAAAGTGTTAATGTTGTGGCATCATCTAATGTTACCATAGGTAAAGGAAAATCTATTTTTTTTTTCATGTCACTGTTTAGTTGTGGACTTGGAAAATTATTCTACTACAAATAAATCACCAGAGCCTAAACTGGGTGTGTTTGAAAAATATTAAAGGAAATAAAATATCAATTAGGTGTTTTTCTGAGTGATCCGAATAGACTTTTAATTAAAGGAAAATTTCTGTAATTAAAAGCTTCCTTGCCAAAAAGGAGGAATCTTGTCATCCTTGTAAAAAAATATGCTCAATAAAATAACCAGGGTAAGAATTGCCTTTCTGAAAATTAATCTTTCATACCAAATGACAGAATTTTTCGTCTTTCTGCTGCCTTGTTCAACACAGTGTTCCTTTACAATGTTAAAAAAACTGGTATGACTTTTAGGAGTTTTGCTCACATCCTTAACATTAGCGGCAGAATTGCCATGATTCCTGCCCAAATACAATTATTGAAAAACTTGGTTCTGTTTATCAAGCACCCTTATCTTCAATGCCTGTTAAGAAGTATGGACTGTATAACATTCCTTAACGATTCATTAAGATTGGCTGTATGAGAAAGAGGTTTAATGTTTCTAGGTGTAGATTTCAGAAATCTGAATGTTAGTTGTATTAATATCTTGAATGTAGAAAAATTATATTCAGATGTTTATTGACTCTAATCTGAACTAGAGAAGTTTCTTTCAACCATTAACATTCACTATGGGTGGAAAAAGTGTATATATATATAGCATTAAGAGAGTATATGGAAAAAAAATTTAACAAATCCACTCCTTAGATGAGACAAATACTGTGCTTCAGAAATCCTTTCCCTTCTCTATCCAGCAGTAAATGACAATAACTTACTTCAGGAGTATTGCCAATCACTGCATAAAGTACCACTTATTCTTCCTTTCGTTTAATATTTTTTCCCCCTGTAACAACTATTTCTATGCTAAAGTCAAATAAATTTTCTGATTCTATTTCAAATGAGAATAAACAGCTTCAGTTATAAAATGTTCTCTTCTCTTCTGCATAGACTTTTTAGTGTTTGTCTTGATATTGATACTTTCCACATTTTAGACAATTCTAGGACAATTCTCATCCCCTTAAATAAATGAAATTAAAAGTTCCTTGTTTTGATTACCTCAGATGCATAAGCTTACTTCCAGCTTTTGAGAAGTGTTAGGAGATACTTTTTTTGTTCACAGAATTCACTAATACCTGTGCCAAGGAGACATGAGTGAGTGAATATTAACGTCCCACTGTTCAGCTACACGAGGGCTTTTGGGGACGGTCCGCATAATTTTGAACCATGGTCAAGTGACATGGACAACACCTGAGCTGGCACCCCCTCTCTTAACTACCACACCAAGGGGAGGACGTTTGAGATCTCGACAGATTTTACGTGCATTGCTCCCCTACACGGCGGGTCTTCAGTGGTACTGGGATCGAACTCATGTCATGCTAGCCATGATCCGATGACTAGACCACTTGGCTACCGTGGCTACAAGGAGACACGAGAGATCAATATAATTTTTTATCTCAGAAGAGCACTGAATATGCTCTTACATTTAAATGAGATTGTTCAGAGGTAAAAAGAAATATTTAAACACAACCTGTTTTTCTTGATATAAAAGGTACTTTTGACGATTAATGATGGGTTTACGTTCTTGTTCTTCAGAAAGCAGAGCTTCCAATTAATATTTTTTTTCACTAACCACAGATTTTTAAAATAAATGTCCAAAATGCAACTAGGTTAATTTCCCCCTATTAGGGATTGATTGTGCTTTATGCTCAGTTTCCTTACCTACTGTATAGAATTATATTATCAATGATTTTATAAACTCAAAAAATTTTGCTTGTTGCAACATCATAGCTTTTGCAGATGACATTTTAGTTTCCAGGGTAGAGATCTTCCTACAACTTTTTTATACACATAGGAGTTTTGAACCTTACTTCCAATAGGTCAAAAGGTTTTAAATTCAACTTTAATCCTGATAAAACTAGAACCATATAGCTATGATGCATTACATCTATTTTTACATAGTACTCTGATTGTGATAAAACAAATGAAGCACTGCAAGGTATTTTAAGGTATCAAATGAAACACCTCGTGGTTCTTCATTACTAATTTTTTTTGGAAGCAGAACTTAAAATTCCATATCAAAGGATATTTGATCAATCACAGCATAGATCAAGACGAATTGCATTAAATATGCACAATATCTATTCATCTAAAGTTTACGATAAAGAATAAAAAGACTCGCAGATGGGCAAAATTCTATTTGCTCATCTATGAGCAAGGAATTGAACCTTTCATTACATAGAATTTGGAGTGTAGCTTTTAAGAAAAAGATGAATTATAAATGTCTGTGATGCATAGAAAAACTGATGCTATTGTAGTCATATGGGATATTGTACTGTAAATTATGAGACTGCTTATGCAACTTCTTACTTCCCTCTAATTGACATTCCTCATAATATTGCTTTTAAAAAATATTTCTTCATAATTTTACCTTTTTTTTTGCTTTGCTTCTTATTCATCCCTCACAAGTTGAATGCTATCAATGTTACTCAACTCGGCAAAAAAATCAGATGAGGTATACTGCTTGCAATAAAGTTAATTTCACATTTACTGTCTTAAGAAAAGTTATAGGATCCAAGACATGGAGCATCCACATATGGGGTTTACATAGCTAAAATTTTATTTAGGCTTTGCAATCAAATGGATCACAGAAAAAGAGTTGCATCAAATAATCTCATTCACACTTGATTCCCTTTCATCTTAAGAAACCTTAAAATGAAAAAGAATCTTAGAAACTGTTATTTTCCCCCAATAACATGATCCAGGAGATCTAAAAACAATACAAAATCCTAAAAGATAAAAATTTCACAATTGCTTTTACATTTCTTTGTATAATCCTGTAACCATGAATATCAGTTCAAATAAAGGGAAGTCACACATAGAGAGAAATTCTTTTTCCTTCTATTGATACAAGACTAAACCCGCCATAATTTTTTTCCAACATGACCCAATTTCGCACTGGTTATGGTAACTTCAAAAATTATCTGAGCATATTTAATTTAGGTCTATAAACTTCCTGCAACTGTTGTGTTGGTGACAAGAAAAATGTCGCACATGTGCTACTTTTGTTTTAAATTTGTATCAAAATAAGAAAAATCCTAAAACTAACACTAAAAGGCCTTAATAGAACTAAATAGCTTGTTTCCAACAGAAGAGCTTTGACTATTTTTATAAACTCAATGTAAATAATTTTAATTCTTAATACCTATAGGATTCAATTGAAAAATAATCAGTCAAAAACTCAATTTTCTTTAGCTTAAATTATTCTTTATATAATTTTCTATGATCTCACAAAATTCAAAAGCTCAAAGCCAGGGGAAAAACTCAGAATTGTGATAAAATTCATGTTCATTCCAATAGCAAATAAAAACGTAATGGATTTATCTCATGGGGGGGGGGGGCTTGTTTATCATCATTTAAAATGCTAAGGCTTTTTTTTCTATAGTGCCAAAAGCTTAGATAGTATTTCTAACGATTGCTATTAGTACATGCAACAAAAGTTGGGGTACACATTTTTTAATCAAAGCAATAAAATTTTCATTAAATAGTTGAATTTAAAATGTTTTATTTTTCATATGAAATTCATTTTTCAATGAATTTCCTATCAACATTCATAAAATAAAGTGTATTTTACGTACATCAATCATGTTAGCAAAAAACCCATACCAACTTTTGTTACACATAATTTGACAAACTTGTGAGTGAGTGAGTGATTTGGGGGTTTATTGGCGCAAGAGCCGATTTCGGCTATACTGCGCCAAACATTTGTTTTAATATCTGTGGTCTAGACGGGAAGAGAAACTGACAAACTTGTAAATCATATAATCAGATTTCGTATGTATACATCAATTATTGTATGAGTAGCATTATAAAATCCCGAGTTTTAAAATTTTTCCTTAACAAATTAAATGGTTGGCTTTTAGTAACATTTGAGTACAAAAACGGTTTTATGTAATACATATACATAGGTTACAAGCAAAAACCTGCAAACTGTCAAATAGAAAATTTTAGTATAAATAATACCATTTTCCCTTAAGTTTTTCTTATTCTTATTCCTTTTGCGAGTGAGTGAGAAAATATTAACATTGCACTGTTCAGATGCTCAAGAGCTTTTGGCGACAGACATTGTAATTTTGAACCATGGTCAAGTGAGGAGGACGACACCTGAGCTGGTACCCCCTCTCCTAACAACCATACCACACCAACGGGAGAACGTTAGAGCTCTTGACAGATTTAGCGTGCATCGCTCTCCCACACGGCGGGTCTTCAGTGGTATTGGGCTTGAACTCATGACACGCCAGCCAGGAGTCCAATACCATGGCCACCTATCCCTTTTGTGATATGTGATATTTCTTCCTTCATATTTATGTAAGCCCTGTAAGATATTTGTGGTACACAGGGAAGTGTTTTTAATAAAAGTTAAGTTAATTCTAAATGGAAAGGGGGACACCTGAACTGAATTTTAAAAACAGACCATCCCACCATACAAAATTGCAAACAAAACTCAAAAGGTTAGCTAATTTCAGATTAAAAGGATTTATTACAATAAAGCAAAAAACTTACCTTCCCGAATTTTCGCTTAAAGCGATGAGGACTTTTTTCTAATACTGCAATAAATTCTTGAGTTAATTCTGCATAGAAAAAAAAGAAATGTTTAAAAAACTGAACTTTCAAGGGAAAAACAAAAATTTAGAAAACATTTTTATTGTTACCTGAATACAAGAATTACAAGTTAATAAGGCTCATTTTTCAAATAAAAAAGTTTTTTACCAGAACCTTTATAATGTGTTTCTAATACTGCATGCAATTCCTAAGATATGTCAGTATATAAAAAATGTTTTAAGAATTGAAATTTCACAAGGAAAAAAACAAATTTAGAATACATTTGTTGTTACCTGAAAAAAAGAGTTACAAGTTAATCAGGTGCATTTTTCAAAAGGGTTATTCATCAGAACATGAATTATGTGTTTCTAATACTGCATGAAATTCTTAAGTTATGTTTGTACATCAAAAAATGTTTTAAAAACTGAACTTTCAAGGGGGGAAAAAGTTTTGAAGGTTGGAGGTTGCTTGAAAAAAGTTAATTAGGTATGTTTTTCAAAAACAAAAAATTTATATAAGCTTTTTACCAAAATGTTGAAAGTAATGAATTCATCACAAAAGTATCAATTATCTAACTCAATATATATATATGAGTTTCCAAGGTTAACACTACTGTGACTAACTTATTTTTGACAAATACTATATGGTTATGCTTTGCTTCTTTTGATTTGTAGTCATTTAAGACACAGTATTTCTAATTATACTTATAAACATACAACAAAGAACAGATATTTAAGCAAAATAAAAAAATAACACCATATAATGGAGGAAAACCTCACTTAATACATTTGAGTAGCTCAATCATAATGAAAAATTACGAAATTAAAAAACAGCATCATAAAATATTTATCTCAACTTATTTTTAGTTTTTTCTTACATGTATAAAAAAGTATAAAAAGTTGTTTTAAATCACAATTGTTAGAAATTTTCCCCTATATGATAAAAAATCTGAGAGGACTTTAATATTTTTTTATCATATATTACTAAACAAATACATTAAATTAACATATAGTTAATTAAATTAACATATAGTTATGGGTAAAATCCTAGCAAAGCACACTGCTGTATTTGGCGTCAAATTTTTTTCACCAAAAGGGGCCAAGGAAAAAAACCAAGTTTTTTAAAATGGTAACAGAGACAAAAACAAAAGGGAAAAAAGTGGTTTTCAAAATGGCATCAAGAGATGAAAAACGTTGAAAAAACTTGGTTTCTAAAACGAACATAGGAAACATTAAATCAAATATCAGAAATTAAATGCAAATTCTTTCCAAATTTCAGAAATCCATACCAAGATTTTATCAATCCTTCATTCATACAAAAAACAATCATTACTTACATTACATCCTTTTATTCAGAAGAAAACATGGTTTCTAAAACAACTTCTGCAAGAAAAACTGAAAAGGTGTTGCTTCTAAAACGCTACACTGGGGGAAAAATTCCAATATGAATGCTTTAGGCCGATGAACTAATGATCTTCATTTCTCTCAAACACAAATTATTTTCATATTTCGGACATCCACACTGAAATATTTTCACTCATTCACAAAGCACTCATTTTTTTTATTCAAAAAACAAAACAAAAATATCCATTGGTCAAGATTCAAAAAAGAAAACGTGGTTTCCAAAATGACTTCAAGAAGAAAACAGAAAAACTGTTGCTTTTAAGATGCAATAGTAAGAAAACACATTGTCCACATTGAAATAATCCACCATCGCCCTTTCTCTCTAACATTCTTTCAGCAGTTGTTTCATTTAAAAAAAAAATCCACTCATTCCTTCAGTTTCAGCTTTCTAGAAAAATCTCTTGCACACCTTGAAGTTGACTGTCAGAAAAAAAATAACCGCTGTCCAAATCAAGAAAAACTAAAAAAAAAAATCTGTTTCGAATAAGGTTACTATTCCTTACATTTTGCAGGGTTGTACCAAATTGTAAACTTCATTGCCAAAGTTTTTGTCCCCAAGAAGTGTGCCCAGCCAGGATACACCCATTAACATGATTTGAACTTAAAATGAAAATACAAACCATATTGCATATTATAATTCAGACTTAATACTAGTTACAATTTATAAAAGTCATTTCACCCATAGAAAATAAAAAGGGCAAACAGCAAATTACCATCATAATTAGCCAAATTTAAACATGATAAACATTTCATTCAAAAACAAGTTCTAGATATTAGTATGTAGCATGTGTAACATTCATTTTTCATTCTAAGCTAAAAAAAAAACTTCAAAATATACTATGCAGCTAAGTTGGAAAAGAAAGGGGGTAAAAAAACTTTAAAAAATTGGCTTACATTACTAATAAAAATACTACATTACTAATAAAATTACGTGAAGTTTCAGAAGTATACAGTGTTTAACCCTTTTAGTGCCGCTGGCATGTATACACGTCCTTCTCAACTAATGCGTTCAGTGCCCTGGACACGTATATTTGTCCTTGCAAAGAATCACTTTTTGCACTGTGCTACTGTTTAAAATTATTTCAATGGCTTTGGAATACAAAATGACATTAACAATGCTTCTAAAGAATTTACTTATTTTGGAGAAGAGTTGGGAAAGGAACTTGAAAGGGTATACTCCAGGAACAAGGAAATTCATAGCTAAGCAGTTTTACAGCACTGTTAACGTCTTATAAGAAAAGTGCAATGCAAAAAATGCGTTGTTTTTTGCAAGGAAAAAAATTCGCTGTGAATCTCATTATCAATGCACTGAATGTGATGCTGGTGTATGTGTTCAACTAAATTTCACAATATATCATACAACAGACAAGTAATGATTTTTTTTTATTATTATACTGCAACTCTAAACATTGAATTTTACATTTTCATTTTATTCTCTTTCTTTTTAAAGTGAAAGTAAGCAATTTTAAGGTTGAAAAACATGGCTCTTCTTTCCTCCTAAAAAACTGCGTAACAGGCACTGTGGGGGGGGGGGGGGGTAGCTTTTCCTCGGCAGTTAGGGGGTAAAGCAATTTTAACAGACAAAAGCATTAATTTTAATATTTCTAGAAATGAAAAAAAAAAAAACTAATTTTAAAACAAAAGAGGGTGTATGAATCAAAACTTACCTTCTAAGAGTTCCAAAGTTATAGATCGATCTACATAATAGAACCAATCATGACCTTCAGTACAAGGTTCAATCTATTTTAAGGTAAAAAATATTTCAGGTTTGGATAAAAATCCAATAAAAAAACATTTTTTAAGTAAACAAAAGGAAGATAATGCAATCTTAAAACATTACAAAGAAAAACTAGATTAGGGGTGGGTATTATATCCCTATTAAATCTAAACAATACAAGTGAGGAACTCTTTCTTAACTACTCAAAATTAACATTTTGAAATCCTTTACATGGAAAGAAATCAAAATCCTCAAAATTAACACCAAAAAGATGATTGCAGAAATATTTAAATACAGTTGGACCCTGATTTAATGAATTTCGCAATTTAACGAATAAAAACCCTGAATCAACAAATAATTTTAACAGCTTAAGAATAAGAACAACACAATAAGTTTGTATTTTATAAAATTAGACTTTTTTTCAAATAAAAAATATCGTTTTCGTATGGAAATGAAAAACTTTTCTTGCATGCAGAAATTTTTGATCAGCAAGGGTGCAAATGAATCATGCAAGTTTTGAATAGAACAGGAAATTCCTTTCTTATCTCATCCCATTTTCCAATGAAGGGGACATCTTAAGATATTAAATGATTATGTTACATTGATGTTTTACTGCCTATCTGAGCAAATGAAGTAGTGGAAATTGTTGATTTGTCAGAGCCAATGACTAGCAATTCTGATGCAGAAATTGATAATGAAACTGATCAAAACTATTACTTTCTAATCCTTCACATAGTTTGTCAACAAAGAAAACACACCTTTCGTAGCAGGATTAATGATGTATTTTCTTTTTTGCATAAAGTCAAAAAAGTGCTCTCAAGTCAAAAATCAAAAAGGTTGACAAGCTTCTATTAATCACAATCTTAAAATTTACAATTAACAGGGGAGCAATAATACACCAATAGTATTTTTCAACTGTTGAGTAAAGAATGTATAATTCCTAACTGGATTTGTGTGTGTGTGTATTTGCTTACAGAATTCCCAAGAGGTAAGTGCAAAAATTTAATAAATTCTTTGGACCCTTATATAACGAATAACGCTGAATTAAACGACAAAATGTTCATCGTTAAAATGGGGACTGACTATATATCAATTTTTCCTTAACCAGAAACATATTTAAAGACTTTTCATTCAACTTCAGTTAAAAGTGAAATCTATTGATGACTAGTTTTTATCTTAATGTATATAAAATGCATTAACAAAATTCTGTTAAAATAAGCTTTAAAAATAGAAACATTAGCTATATATAACAGTTTAACTATCCTTTTTAATATATTAACATTAACTCAACACTTCTTTGTGCAACCTGAAATTAAAAATAATCGACATACTTCCATCTAGACCAGGGCTTGACAATCTTTTAGCTGTGGCATGCCAAACCAATCTATCAATATGATTCAGCATGCCACACAGTAGGATATTTTTGAAACTATTCAATTCACAAGATAATACAAACAAAGTTAGAGAATAAGTAGTCAATAATAAAGATTAAAGTTTTATTATAAATTAATTTTGCATCATTTAAAAAAATATTTCCTAACATAAAAATAAGCAGCATAAAATATAACTATTTCTTCAACAAAAATTTTTAAAAATTAAAATTGTTCATATATTATGTGTTTTTAAACATATTTATTAAAATAAGATAGTTAAAATAAACATTTAACATTAAATGCAAATTTAGTGCTTGCACCATTCTATTTCCATATCGCAAAATCAGAGGGGTATAATTTGTGACTTTTAATTTCACATGAATTGGAGCATATAATTGTTAAACAATTTCTTTGGGGGCTCAAAATATTTTGGTGCATAGCACATGCAATTTTCTCTATTCAAACAATTAAATCTCTCCAGTAATGACATTCAATAATTTGCAAAATAGCTGTAAATTTGTCTTCAGAGTTATTTTTCAGATTTTTTTGCAATTCCATAAATGTTCATAATTTTAAAGACATTTGTCACATAAGATCCATTAAAAATTGATCAACTTCCATCCGCTTAAAAATTGACAAATTTGTGGAGTAGTGCAGAGCATTACTGAGAATAGTACTGCATACCACATGGGGCACATATGCTGTAGGTTGCCGACCCCTGATCTAGACAATTTGCAAAATTATATAGACTTTAATGCTGAATATTTAAGAAATAATTAAATAATTCCTTACCAAATAATTGGACCATTTACAAGCTAAATGAATACATACACATGCCACAACAGTAGGTTTATATTGTACGCACATTGTAGTCATATGTAAACTGAAATATAAATGAAAAATAAATTCTTACAAAGATCAAACTTTCAACATTCTAAATAAGCAATATATTTAGTTAACAATTCTTAGAAGAAAAACAAAGTTTCATTAACAATTATTAGTTACCTCGTTGTTGCCATAATATATGACGTCTGAGCCAAGTCTTTACTTGCTGAAAATTAAAAAATTTCCCATTGAGTATTCAGTACACAACAAATTAACAATTTGAAAAACTATAACATTAAGAAATATTCCATAAAAAATACATTAGAATATTTCAACACATTGACTGCTAATCTAGCACAAGAGCATGAGATTACAGTTAAGAGCTGGTATGCAATGTGGGATGATGTTTCAGATGCCATTCCCACAAAAGCATCAGAAGAACTATGCCTCAATGCTTAGTATGAGCACCGGTAAAAGAATAGAGTGAAAGTTTAACAGCAGTCGTGAATGTATATAGTTTTTTTAAAACTGTTTTAATATTTACTGAAGAAGTCACTTTGCAACATGAGTTACACAGACTATAATTATGATTAAGTTAATAAGATCTTCCCATTTAGAAAATAAATTAGATTTATTGGATGAGTTACTTGAGTATTCGAATAATTTCAGTAATGGTAGTGATTACTATAATTTATTCCTCCCCCCCGCCTGATGTTTAGAATGCTGAGTGAGTGAATATTAACGCCGCACTATTCAGCTACTCAAGAGCTTTTGATGACAGATCTTGTAATTTTGAACCATGGTCAAGTGAGAAGTATGACACCTGAGCTGACACCTCCTTTCTTTAAACTTCCACACCACACCAACAGAGGGATGTTTGAGCCTCAACATATTTATTGTCCATCGATCCCCTATGCAGCAGATCTTCAGTGATACTAGGCCCAAACTCGTGACACGCCGGTCACAAGTCTGTTACCTTAATCACTAGGCTACTGCGGCCATGTTTAGAAAGGTGAACATATTGCACAAGGGGCAACATGTCAGTAGTATGATTTCACTTTGGTAGGAAAATATAATTTGGAAAAATGGTTTAACATCTATAAAACAATTTTCTTTCAGAAATAATCGGGAGTGCTTGCTACAATCACTATTAAGTGCTCTAACTATAATAAAAAATATATATACAAAATGAAACTGATGCGAAAGTTGCTATTCTGAAGGAATATGTAAAGATACTTTCTATATCTGCAAAGAATTTTATAGTAATTGCTTAGATAGAATGATAACACAAATAACATTCTGGAAAATATCTTTACAGTAAACTTTCTTTTGTGTACAACATGCCTCAAATTCTGCATTATGCAGAATTTGAAAAATAATTTTATCTCCAGAGTGCCTCTCATGCACTGTCTAGTAAAAACATTGTGGTTTTAATACTTAGAAATCAGTATGAAACTCAAAATCATCTTTTATCCATCAATTCACATATGTAATATGTCATCTTTGGAAAAATTTTATGCCAGCATTCATTATCAACACCATCTCACATGATGAGCAGTCAACATGCTGAATGGACTCCTATGACCATATGCACTTAAGCAACTTAAAAGTTATCCACCCACACAAAAAATAAAACTACAATTTACTGGGTATTTAGTGAGTTATAAAAAAGAAAAATTAACCTTTTGAAGACGGCGGGTTTTGAGAGAAAAAGTTGCTTAAGGACGGCACTTTTAGCTGTATTGGCTACCCCCTTTTTGGTCATTGACAGATGCTACCATATAACGGTGGACAAAAGAAGCAAAATAGTAATTGGCCTCCCGCTGATCAATGGCGATTTTCACTGCTTAGAAAGTCCCTAAATACAAAGATTCTCCCTTTCTTAGGGAAACAGGTTTTCTTGGAAAAATCCAATGTTATAATTAGTGATGATTTCAGATCAAGAAATTTCGGGAATTTTTTTTATTTTTAAAAAAGAAATGGTTCCTAACAATTTAAACTATATTCCATCTAGATTTCTTTTTCAGTATTATTAAGAGCATTGAGAGAAATAGCGTAAAGCAAAGGTAACAATAAAAATCATTGCATAAAAAAAATTAAACGTTTATTTCATTGTAGACAAAGGTGCAATAAACTAAACAAAATTTAATTGATTTTACTTAAGTAAAATGTATTTATATTTTGATAAAATATAAATATTATTTACTTATATTTCAGTAAATTCATAAAAATAGATTAAATGTTATAAATTTATTTTTCATTACTTTAAATGCATGAATTTGATACACATAAACATAATTTATGCTAATGTTAAAACTTAAAATAATCAAACTAGAAGTAAGAAATCTTATTAATTACAGGTAATTCTAATCAATAATACAAAAGAAAAAGTAAAGTGTGAGAGCTTATCGCTTTATGTCATAACGTAAAATTCAGATTTTCGATAATGAACTATTCTAAACTAGTTTATTACTCTGAAGATTTTAAAAGCTTTTAATAAAAATATCTGTTTTGAGAGTACTGCATAACTCTTTAATCAAGAAGATTAATACGTTACTTATGTGTAGTTTTAAAAAGTGGATAAGGTTTCGCAACTTGTGTATATCAATAGACATATCACTATAAATCAGCTATGCTTTTTTGGAAACTGGATTGTTACTCAATTTATAATTGTTTTTCTCTTTCCGAAATGCTAGAAAAATGCATAATACCTCTTAAGAAACTTCTTATATAACTTCCGTAAAGGAATGCTAGATTGGATGCATAATTGTCATTTTTTATTCCTTCTATAATTCATTCTATTTTGATACATTAGAATTCATAAAACTTATTGAATCCTAAATTTAAATCTGAGTTTCATTAACAAACTTTTTTCAAAAATTAAATTTTCATTTTCCTTTCATGCAATTCTTCCCATGCATGCTGTAAATTATGATAAATCATTTAATGAGTGAGTGAGTAAATGAATATTAATGTCACATTGTTCAGCTACACGAGGACTTTTGGTGACCAAACTCGTAATTTTGAACTGTGGTCAAGTGACGAAGACGACACCTGAGTTGGCACTCCCTCTCTTAACTACCACACCAACGGGAGGACGTTTGAACTCTCGACAGATTTAAAATGCACCGCCCCCCTACAACCTAGACCACTAGGCTACCGCGACCACAAAAATCATTTATTGTAACAAATAAATGTAATAAATAACATAATCACCAGATGTTTTTTTTTTAAAAAAAAATGGTCGCTATTAGGGGTTTTATCATGTTGTAGAGCTGATACACATTAAATCAAAACACTTACGATGCCATGGTGTGGAAATTAGAAGTGGGGGCTCTAGCTCGGTTATCGGTCTCGTTACTGGATCGTCATTTAAATTACGAGGTCCGTCTTATTACTTTGCCCCTTATGTTACTTGCAAATGAAATATTAATAATTTATAAATTTACCTTATATGTCCCTTATAATAAATTATTTATATGCACATAAGAAATTTAAAATTATATTTTTCCAACAATAATAAAATATTTTCATTAATAAAAAAGAGGAAATGCTTTGAATTTTTAGAATACTTGATAGTAAAACCGCAAACACAAACTGATATAAAAGATAAAATATTATGACTACAAACATTTTTAAGTTGCCTAGAAGCTTCGTGTATTTTAAACTTGTTTACATAAAAATAATATATTATTCTTATGTGTACGTTATAGTTTCTTTAGCTAGTAATGACAGCATACAGGGGCTTCTTATTTTTTTTCACCTTTCGTACAAAAAATTAGATCCTTAGCCTTCGGACCTTACTTTTTATTCAAGATTTCAAAATAATTGCATAATATTGCTTAAGTTATAAGATTACTGCTCTGATTTTTGTGCGATAATGGACTGATTTTCGTATGTGATTTTGTGCATAAGATAGAGTCAACTCTTTTGATCAACATTCAAAATAAATACAATGACCTTTTCTTCTCAAAGCACAGACTCCTCAGTCGGGTTACAGATTGTAACAATTTTTCTTTTACTTTCTTCAAAAAGAAGGAACTCTTTAGTTTCAAATATATCGCTTTTTTACCCCCTCCCCATGCTTCGTTTGGACAGTCCCCTACTGGGTCTTTTTCACCTTATCTCTCAAAATCTAACTCAATAGCAGTTCTCCAAACGGTTAGTTTAATTCTCTTGGTAACGCTCGCAAAGTAGAAGTGGGCCTTCTTTTAAGTTGGTCAACATAGTTTCTATTTATCCTACGTCCGACAATTTAACAGAAAAGGAAATATATTTTCTAAAGCTTTATTTCGACAAGAAGAAGAATAAAGGAAGAATAGTTTTCCGGGTACTTGAAAGCAATCTGGAAGATTTACAAGAAGGCAGATGTGCATTTCTAAGTTTTATTGCACCAAAAAGGCATTTGGTAATCAATAATGACCAAAACCTGAAGGAATCAACAATAATCAAGAGGGAGAAGTATTATTTGTCCATATAAAAGCTTTTACAACTTGCTTTTCGTGCTCATTTACAAGAGCCACGTGAATGTATTCAGAGTTTCAAACGCTCAATAGCCTGAGAGCGCACCCGAACATTCCTTTCTTATTATGTATAGTACTACAAAGAGTGATTGACGAATAAATAAATGGGGGGGGGGGAGAAAACAAACAGGGTTTTTTTTTTACTTCAATATAACTATCTTTTAGACTACGTTCTGATTATATTTATTTTTAAGATGGATTTTAGAGCATTTTGCAAAATTTTTTGGATTATTATTATAAAGAAAACTTACTTTATTTTTTTTTTAAACTTCTTTTAAGTTCTAAAAAATCACGAAATCCAACACTGTAGAGCTTTTAAAGTATAATATATAACAAAAGCAAAAATTTCATTCTTGCTTCTATGGTTTTTGTATAAATCGGGATGTTTTTCTTATGCTGAAAAACTCGTAATATTCGTTTTCTACACATTTGAAAGAAAAAATATCGGAATTGATAGTTTTTGTTTCGAAGACACAACTTTTATACCATCAACTGTCATAATAAAAAATCTCGAAGTTAGTATCTTGCATTTTATAAAGAAATTCCAAATACTGAAATGAATAGTTTTAAAAACCTATAACAAATATTTCTGTAATTTTTTTGTTGCAAATATATTTTTGTTCTTTGTTCATACACGATTAAAAAATAGGTTTTGGGGGGGGGGGGATGTTTCGATATAAATTTTAAACAATTGAAAAATGGTCATGTAAGCATTCTTTTTTTTTGTTGCATTTTTAAAGTTTAAATTCTTTAATTTTAAGTTTCAACTTTTATATATCAATCGTTACAATAAGTAAAATTTGGAAGGTATTTCTTGTATTTCACAAATGTATTCGCAAAACTAAAATAGATAATTTTAAAAGTTTATTGCAAAAATCTGTAAGACTCATCTATTTTCACGAAATAAATAATACGAATTAAATATTATAGAACAAATTACCTTTTGAAAACTTTTTGAGAATCTCGATTGTTGTTGTTGTTGTCGTGTCCTTCCCGCAGGGAAGGAATGAAAGTTGCCATAGCCTGTGAGACAGGTTGGACTTCTCAACGATAGATGGCGACACCACCTATCTCCACCTCCACAATGTTGGCATGGAACTGAAGGGGAGGGAAATATTCTCCAGCCCCCTGTACTCGTGGTTTCTGCTGCGACCGCCCACAAGACTTTCAGACCCACTGATTTAACGAGCACGTACTCCGTCTATACTCGGTGGTATTTAGTGGCATCGGGCATCGAACCCAGGCCCTCCAGTCTGGAGTCCGATGCTCTAACCACTAGGCTACCCACGGCCCTAGAATCTCGATTAGTCCTAATAAATTCAGTATCTATTCAACTTGTCATAGTATATTATATTTTCCAAGCCTTATTTTATTCAAATATTATTTTTTAGTTTGTGTTCCCTTTTCGAGTTTTCTGTTATTTGAACAGGAATAAAAAAATATTTGACAATGATTTAATACTTCAAAGAAAGAATGCAAATAATTTTCAAACAAGAATTAGTTGTATGCCGTTTCAAAACATGAATTTATTTTTCTGCTCAATGCAAAAAGAAATTGTTCAGTATATATGGTAAAAAAAACTCCAATATAATCCTTGTAACACCTTTTTCCTAAATTTAAGTAGTACAATACCACAATGTTTGGTATATAAGGGGCTCATATAAAGTAACAAATTGATTTTCACTAAGCAAAACATAAGTTAATAGTTCAAATACATTTCTATACAATAAATAAATTGTGTAATTATTTACAAATTTTCAGCAAAACCTTAAAGCAAAATGCTACAATTTCTCTACATACATATTTTTAAGTAGTTTTATAAGCATAACTATTAATCAAATTGAAAAAATGAAGTAATTTAATGTCTGGCATATATATAGCTTTATATGTATTAGCAAAAAAATTTTTTGTGCATTCTGAACATATGCAGTTATCCTCTTTAAAATGAAACTAAAATAAAAAAAAATAATAAGACGGTTTATATATATGTGGTAAAAATTACTAATTAAATTTATAGCACTTTTTCAGTAACAATGTATGTAACATGTATTTCTTGTCAAAACATTAACATATATTATCACTTGAAATAATAAAATGAAAAGGAGCATGTTTTAGAAATTCAAGATTTCTTTCCTAATAAGAAAATACTATTTACATTCTACTTATTAATCCATTTATACCTGATTTTAACTTCAACATAAATCTTATTCAAGGTTTAATATTTGCATGTAACAAAAATAGAAATATTACAGAATTTGTTATTAAAAAATGGAATGAAATTATTACTAAACTATAAAAACTAATATCAAAAAGGAGTACTAATGTAATGTTTTTACAGATTTTGTTAAAGGTTTTATGCTTCTCAAAGCTACTCAAAGTAATAAAAAATTATCTAATTGAAAAAAAAAGAATCTCTTTGAAAGTACAATGCACTAGTATGACCTTAATTAGTCAAACTCAATGATCTAATTGGTTTATGTTATAAAATACATTAATTTAGAAAAGGAAATTGTTATTCATGATGATTTTTTTCAATAGAAAAAAAAGGAAAGATGCAAAATTTACAATTGATTCTTAAAAAATTTCAACATTTTAAATGCATTGAAACTATACAATTGTAATTTTGTTCTTAGATACAGTACAAATTAAATATATACAGGTATAAAATACACACAAAAATTACATAAATGGGAAATGAAAAACTCCAATTTAACTGCCTATTTCAATTCAATATATTAGTTCGTATGATATTCTTCGAAACAATTTACGCATAATCCTACGTTACACAATTTACAAGAGACGGATGTGCGTCTCGTTATACCTTTGGACTTACACATGATGCAACGTCTTTGGACTTTTTTATATTCAGGCCAATGTTGTTTTTCAAGCCTACTGTTTCTCGCATTTAGTTCTGGACTAGTAATAATTATTTCAATGTTTTCGTACTGCAGTAGTTGTCGGATTAAATTTAGTCGGAATACTTTATGGGATATATTATTTCCCGTTTTAATTTTGTACAATATAAATGCATTCAATACTGTTAAGTCTAATAAAAGTGAAAGAAAAGTTTTTTGGTCCATTTCAACGTTTTGCGCCCAAATGTGTAACTGTTAGCCATGCGATCACTTAGATCTACGAATCCCATATTAGTATTATAGCTTGACACTAAACCGGGTTTTTCGCATCTGTCATTGCACAAAGTTGATGTACTCATGTCTGGATCATGCATGTTACTTAGCATGAAAACCTCTCTTTTGTCTTTCCAGCACATGGCTGTCATTCCACTACCAAATCTTACTGATAAATCTCCTTTTTTCATTTTTGGGAAGTCTAATTTCTTCGGATAATTTTTTCTATTGCGTCGCATGGTGCCACATGAATTTATTTTATATTCAAAAAATAATTGCTGAAATAATGCTGGTGAGGAAAAAAAATTGTCCATAAACAACTTATGGCCCTTGTTTTTCACACATTCGGCCAATTCCAGCACTGTTGCATGGGTAGATGTCATTTTTACATCACCTTTAATTCTTTTTTTATCACACCCCAAATATACTTTCATGTTAAAAGTATAACCTTTTTTATCAACTACTTTATATAGTTTGATTCCAAATCTTTTTCTCTTTTTAGGAATATATTGCCTAAATATGACGCGTCCTTTGAAAGAAACAATCACTTCGTCTATTGCTAGTTCCTCAGATGGACTATATATATTTTGGAATGAATAATTTAACGAGTCAAACACATATCTCAGTTTCCAAAGTCTGTCATAATCCAAAGTAGTTTTATCTGGAATATTATTGTTATCTTCAAAATGTAAATACCGAAGTATATTTAAAAATCTATCTCTCGGCATTACAGTTCTAAAAAACGGCGTCTCCAGCATTGGATCTGTTGTCCAATATTCTTTTACATTGTCCTTTTCTATATGTCCCATTAAAAGGATTAAAGCTAGAAATTTTATCATCTCCGCTTCGTTCGTTTCAGACCAACCCGGGTTATGTTTCCTCGAACTCGATGGAGTTGCAGCTTGTAATATACGAGCGGCATATATGTTTGTTTCATCTGTAACTTTTTTCACAATAGAGTTTTTAAAAATGCAATTAAAAAAATCCTTTTCCGTGACACACAATTCAGCTGCTCCCTTCATCATATTATTTCCAGTAAATGGTGCGATTTTTGCTTTATGGAATATTTGTGGATTTTCCCAGAATATTTCATTTTGTTCTTCCGGGATAAGTTCATCTTCTGCAGCTGGGTTAAAATTTGTAGACTGATCTAAATCTTCTTCATTTTCTAACTCGCAATCAGAATCTGAATCGTCAAAAACTTCATCTTCTAAATCAATTAAAAGTTTCTGGATCTCTTCTGTGGTCAGACCTCTTTTCCGTTTCGGCATTTTTTTTTTTTTAAAAATCAAGTTAATTTAAAATGAGGGGGAAAAAATTTAGAAATGAATCAAAGTAAAAACGAGAAAAAACCAATTTCAAAAATTACTGCGTAAAGATTAAATCCGCTAGTGAGGGAAAAAAGGAAAAAGAGGGAATTCTAGACTAGTGGGAAAGAGAGGGAACTCTCCTCCCCCCTATCTGAATACAAAAGAGACCGGTCAAGTGATTGACGTTCCTGGATTTTTATAGACCCTACGGTGATCTGAACGCTGTTAAAGGGGGGAAAGAAGAACTTGGTCGCTACTCCGACCAGCGCCGTCCTTTAAAGGACTGTTCTTTTTGGTGGCACTATCGACCAGCCGTCCTCTAAAGGTTAAGATAAGAATTTCAATTATCATTTACACAAGATCAAAAATGGGTGTAAAGATTTGGTGTTCAATATACATATTCTACTAAGCAGATAATATTTTAGCCTTTTATTAATATCTACAAACTTAATGGAATTGAAGAGAATTTTATCCATGGGGGGTTAATGATACAATAAATAATTCAAATATTACATTGAAGAAATTTTTAGTTGAGAAGGGACAATAGTATAAAGAAATGATTCTCAAATTTTATAGCTTTCTTAGTTTGTTTGAATGATTGTAATTCTTTAACATCTATATAACTTATCATTAAAGTAATTTTAAGAATAACTACAAATCTAAACTCAAATAAGTTTACTGAAACTTAATACAAAAAGAGGTCCAATTACAAAATAAAGACCTTTCAATAGAACAATTCCAAATGAACTACACATATAAACAATAGACACAGATACCCACATCAATATTCTATACTCCACAAATTTTGAGTTTAAATTTCATATCTAATTCATTACTCTTAACCGTATGATAATTCAAGAGTATATGTTACCATGCTTAAGAAGTGTCTGTCCTATCTACCATTATAAAAAAGAATCCATTAATAAATTAATTTAAAAATAACTATACACTAAAAGTAGTCTCAGAAGCATGAGCTTCATTAGTATTTATTAACCATGATGATAAAAAAAACACACCAGGAATGCTTCTTTTACAATACATATTTCATAGATATTGTCAGAAAACTTGCAACAATTTTATGACTAACAATCATGCGTCAGCAAAAAAAATTTTATTTCAATTTATCATCTGAAAACAAATGTTATTAATGAGGGGGAAAGCTTTATTTTTCTAACTGGCAATTGTAATTGGGCAAACATGCAGTAAATTTTGTTTCTGCAATTTAATTTTTGAAAGATTTAACACATCTGAAATGTCACAAAAAACTTTTAAGGACAACTGTTTTCAAAAGCAATATAGGATTTTTGCTAAGAAATCAAGGGAATATTGACTTTTTCAAACGTTATGCTATTGTGAAATACAACTTTATATCAACTGGTTAGACTGTCCATGAAGATTTGAATGTTTTCCATAACTTGTGTGATATAATTAGTCAAATATGACCTAAATTGAGGCAAGGTAACTCATGGTTTCTGCAGTACACAACGCTTTTTTTCACCCCACCATTATCATTTAAGAATTCCTCATAAACCATTCAACAAATATTTCACAAATTCTGTATTTACCTGATATGGCAATGTCTCTTATTTCCATGGTTGAGATGCACATTTAAGCGATTGGGGGGGGGGTCAATTTAGGTACACTGAAGTCAAGAGTTTAAGATGTAATAAATTTTGACCAATGAATTGATAGTTAGTTTTATGATAGCATTCTGGGTATTTTTTTTTATCACAGCAATAACTGTTACAAAATATCTTTGTTACTCTGAAATAGAAGTAAACTTTTAATATTAAAAATTGAATTAACTATACAGCTTTTGTCAAGCTTAAATATACTTTGCAACTTAGAAATTTTTAGAATTTTAAATGAGATAACATTTAATGTATTTACAAGCATCACACACACTCTTTGATAATATAATTTGGGTATAATATAATATCACTATTACCACATACATACGCACAGGAAGTTAAAATGTGACAGACTTCTCTACTACCTACCTTTAACAAGTTGACAAACTTTAACTACATATGTGTGTGGGTGCTCAATAGCTAATCGAAAGCCTGGAAAAAATAAGCATTCGTTAACAAGTTTTCAATATTTACTAAGATTTAGTACTCAACCCCTTATGTATGGAAAGAAGAAAAAAATTATATTAGAAAGACATGATATCAAATCAATTTTCTATACGACCAGCATATATCTATTTCCTTAAACCTTTGTAAAATTATACAGTACATTTCCGAATATAAGCAGATTCATGTATAAAGCAAAAGTGCATTTCTTCAAAATTCTAAATCCATAACTTTAATTTTCAAACTTGTCACCATGAAGGAGAAAATGACACTAAGTGGATGGGGATATTTTCCTATCAATTTGATATACAGTAAAAAACACCACATGCCAACAACAATAATTTTTTTGTGATATATCTAAAGCTAATACTTTTTTTTTCATTTATTTGTAATATATAGTATAATATTTTTGCAAACTATACACTGTACATTTTTAATAATTTAGAAAGAGAAATTTGTAAATGCATATTCACTATGCCCTCGGAAAGAAAAACTCACTCTGCATGATCATATACATTCAGACCCCAAAGGGACTCAATATTGTTTTTTTATGACTTTTTAGTAAAAGTTTCATTCAAACATCAAAAAAACTTTAAAAGATTGAAAGCACTTGCATATGGCAAACAAAATAGTTTTTCCTAAATTATATTGGCAGATCCATCAATAAATCAACCAATTGCATTACTTTTAAGTCTGAAAAATCGCAGCTACACAAGAAAATATACAATAGTTACATTTCAGAATGTCATATAATGAAATTGATATCTTACATCACACACCATATTACAATGAAAAGCATCAAACATTTGCTTTGCATTTTTTAAATTACAAGTATTCTCTCCACAATATTCATAGAAATGCAGCTAAACGTTTTCATGACAGGTTTAATAAGTACTTAGGGGGAAGGAGATGTGAAAACTGTTGTGATAGCTTTGTGAGCAAGCTAGGATGGCTAACATTTAACTGCTAAGAATAGTGGTGATTTTTTTTCAGCATACAATTTAACTCCAGTACTCAATTTAATACATTTTTATACATAAAATCAAATATTTTGGTTTTAACTTTGTAACGAAAACAATAATTTTTTTTTAAGAAAAATATTTCAATTTTTACAACTTCTATAAAATTTTTCTTATTTTCTGATTATTTCTAAGCTCTTAAGTGTTTCAAACACATTTATAAATAAGTAACTTCTACTTTTTTTTTTTTTAAATTAATCCTAAAAATGTCTTAGTACAAAATGATGTAGGCAATTTCAATAATACGGATTTCTAATAAGATAGTTTTGTCCATGATATGCACATAAAAAAATGGCATTTATGAAACTCTGCCACATAACTAGTCTGAACTAAAAATCACATTGAGTTAATGTAGATGGAATTTGTTTTCTTTATATGTTCAATCAACAATTTCTGCCCAACGCTTCAATTATGCACCTTTTTTCCTTTTATAACTGAAGAGGTTCACTAGCAAACATATCAATACTATATTAATAGTCCAGATCATCTTTTTTTCAGGGAAAAAATCAATGTACAGCACATTATTATATTGGTGTTAATAATTATAGAACAATAATGCAGTTAAGAGATTAGAATATTTGGTAGAAGTGAGTAAATTAAATAACCTTCCATAGTTATACATCAGATGAAGTGACCAATATATATAATATTTAATAAGAAAGAAAGAATATTTACCTAATGTCTGAAGTAAAATATACTCATGTGATACTACTTCAAACATCTTATCCGAATAGGCCTAAAATAAAATTTACATATTAGAAAAGTATTAAGAACAAGGGAGGAAACAAAATATTATACTCAAAATATTGCATGTAAAACAGATCAAATTTTATCTTTTAAGATGCATTTTTAAACCAAAATGACTTGACTCAATTTGTTGTGGAGGGCTTTTTAATGAGTTTGCAACTGTAAATGGTGTCAATTTTATCAACACCAACTTCCAACTGCAACCAGAAGCATTATTTAACTAAAAATCTATAAATCAAAACAAAAAAAAACTTCCCAAAAGGTCCAATAAGTTATCCGAGACATTAAAAATTCAGGGTATTTTTTTCACAAAACACGCATTCAAAAATTATTTTTTCAAAGACAATTACGAATCAGGTAAGTCATAACTTACAGGAATATAAAGGATAGTTTGGGAGAAAAAGAATGATTAGGATATAACTTCATTTTTTAAATTTTGTTTGTTTGCATAATTGGATATTCACAGACTCGACAATTAGCTATCACAGAAATCAGCAACCTTAGGCTAAGTATTTTCTTGTAGTATTTTATAAGAAATGATCTGGCTCAGTTCAAGCCACTATTACATCTGGCAGATCAAATACAAATTCTGGCGAGTTAGCAATTTAGAAATGCTTTTGACTCTACCGAATATATGCAATTCTGGAACCTTTTTATTCATCAAAGCAACATTGTGTTCTTAGAATATTATTGCTGTAAATATTTAACTTCCCTAAAACATTTTCTGAAACACTTCAATCATTCATGAAAACTAAAAATAGTACAATTTTAAGTTTGAAGCTAATAAGTTCAGAAAGATAAATGTGGACTTTCAACAGCCAAAAAATAAAATAAAATTGTTAGCATGTTCAGGACTTTGGGATGATTCTTTTAATTTATCCAGAATTTCAGATAGTTTAACTAACTGCCTTACGATGAAAACCTCACAACTATTAGACTAAATAGCTGTTTTGATAAAAACAAATACAAAAAAAAAGCTGAATACAAACCAAATATGTTAAACCAATTAATTATACATTCTGCAAGCCCAAAAAATAAATAACAAATAAAGTCAATTCAAAATTTAATTTTTTTAAAATTTTATTTTTAAGTGTAATTTAGGTAAAGCCTCATATCAATTTTAATTGGTTTGCATGGAAAAATCTTCCATTCTAATGAAAAATAAAAATATTACACCAGTAAAAGTTTCCCAATAAAAGAAAAGTAGCAATATGCAAATCAGAAACTTAAGTTTCTTAATGGAAATGTTATTAAAAATCAAGCGCTAACAAAATATCCTACTAAATATTGACAACTAAACAAACTCTGATAATTAATTTTAAAAATTTTTTAACAGCAAATATATTTGAAATACTTGTTTATTATTTGCAATTCAAGTTTGGAAAACAATAACTGTAAAGTTTCTTTATATTCATGACCAGAATTATTGCTTGTCAAAACATTAACAGGTTCAAAATTCACTAATTCACGCTGAGAAAAAAACGACCAGTCTCAAAAATAAATTTATTTTGAACAGTAATTCGTAATTTAGGGTAAACACATTCATCGGACATTTAATATCGAAAATTAATCCCAAAGAAAAATCCCATACTAAATAACCTAAAACAATCTTCATACTTTGGAATAGTCAATTTTGAGATTTTCCTGAAAAGAACTAGTTTATATTTTCATATAAGGGGGAAAACTTTTTAATTTTTGCTTTCTTATAAATATTATACCATGGCAGAAAGAAATCTACATTCACTGAATTTTTAATATCAATAAGCTTACAGAAATATTTCTTATAAATCCACTGCAAATTACAAAATTTTAAGAGACATTTAAACACTAAGAGAACATTTCGATAGAATATTTTAAAATATTATATTTATCGATCTCAGCAAATGACCAATCACTTTCCAAGTATAGCAATTGAATTGATAGATGAAAAGTTACTGTCTTTTGTCAAGCTTGTGAGGCATTCATAACAAATGATCAATGCAATCGTTCATTAAAGACCTAGGTTTTATAGAGCACACTGAGTTTTCATTAACCAATAACTATAGACTGACTTAAGTAATTTTTCATAGTGTATTAACATATTGTTACAAATTTTATATAAAATAATGCAAATAATTTGTATTTAGATGTGCAATGCCTTTATATTACTCTATGCTATATTTATTTCATGATAAAATTGTAATATTCACAAGCAACGCCGTCCCTTACGTTATAATGGCGATTCAATGGGAACTTGGCAAAATATTGGCGATAGAGCCAAGTTGGCATCATTTTTGGCAACCAATTTGGCGAGTTCGGGACCCTCTGGGTTCTTCTAGAAATTAGTAGAGAAATCCACTAATTTCACGATCTGTGGCGCGAGCGCATCTTTCCAGAAATTTCGGCCTCCGCTATTAATAGGGAGAACTCGCCGCAACGGTCGGTCTGATTTCAACCAGCGAGTAGTGAGCATTGTTTTGATTAGCGATCAGCTCGGCTGTGCTTGTGAATAGTCATTTACATTGTGTATTTTAGACACTGCGTATTGTCTGAGTGCTGTTGAAGGTGTCAAATCCTTCTGTTATTCACTCTGTGAATTTTGCTGTTGAATCCTGTATTTCAAGGATTAATTTCCGACAATAAATCCTCATTGCTCTTAAAGAACTGTCTTGTTGTTTACGTCTGATTTTGCATAAAATCCTCGAACCTCGATCTACGTAATATATATTTGTCTATACAACAGAAAAACTCATATTTAACACCTTCTTTCTCAGATATTTCTTTAATATAATTTTAATTTATGAATAAAACAAATTCAATTTTTGACCCACTTTTCAGATCTTAACTGAATGTTATTTTAATGCCTTCATAACTAAATAAGAGCCAGATTGTTTTATCTAATATGATTCAATATAATGCACCTCATTATAATCAACAGAACTTTAAAAAGTTTTTAAACCAATCTCTATTTATTTGAAAAATAAGAAAATAATCCCCTAAAAAAAGATAAGGAAACAATAAAAGAGAAACAATTTTAAAAATTTCCGTCAATTTTTTAAAAATAATTTTAAAGGAAAATTTAGTATTTTTATCAAAACTTCCTATATAAATACATTGAATGAAGTTTCTGAGATTGTACTAATAATTTATGCTAATGACATCAGACTATTAATAAATTTCAATGGAAAATTTTGACTTGATTTTTTATTACATCACATTAAAAATTAAAGCAAGGATTATAGACAATGGATTGATTAAGTGACAAGGATGCCTTCGAAAATGGCACTCCACTCTAAATTTTCACACCATTCCAACATGAAGACTGTGAATTAATGTGCATCAGCCCCTATAGGAAACATTTTCAGTGGCACCAACTTGACTCAACAATACCAACCATGACTACTTGATTGTTGCAGTTTAGCTTTTGCATGCAACATAAAAACTAAAAGCAAATTTGAAAAATAAATATTGCAATTGCAAAGACCTCAAAAGTATTTCTACTAATTTTATAGTAATAAATCTGTACCTATAGCAATTGCTTTATGGTCATATTCAATTCAGAAAAGCACTTGATAAGCAAGCAGTTGTCATAGAACAAAAAGTGTCGTCAGTATGCCAATAATTTATATGCATGATTATTAATAATTTATATGCATGATTATTATATGCCAATAATTTATATGCATGCCCAGTTGATCTCAAGAAACTCCATTTACATTCCAATACTGGTTAATTGATTAACTGATGCATGGATTGTATATAGAGATATTTGGGTATCTTAAAGGCATGCCACCCACATTTACCAAAGATAGTAATTCACAATTTCAAATCCTTTCCTTTGAGCTTTGATTACACTCCATTGTCTTTTTATCTGACTATTCCAGTGAAATGTGAATGAGTTAGTGATATTATGCTCACAAAAGTTTGTGAGCATAATACCACTAAATCGTAATTTTGTTAAACCTTTTTTAAGTCTTGAAAAGGGAATCAGATTGTGATAAACAGTAAAAGAAAATTGCAACAAATGAAAATGTATACATAAAATCATTTAAATTAGATATATATAACTAAGCATATTTTCAAATCAAACACCATTGAAAGAATTCAGTATTTAAAAAAAAAATATTTTTAAACACAAGTCACATAAGTGAAAAATTTGGGTTACACTCGTGTTGCAGAAAGATACAATAGAAGATAAAGAATGCAAACAAAAAAAATTATATGAGGCTTTATTTATGTCTGAATTTTTTAAAGCAACCACCCCCACCAAGGTTGAATAAAAAACTATTTCATTTAATTTGTATGTTTCAGAGTATAATACTTTGCTATTCCATTAAAAAAATGAAAAAGATTTTATTTTCTAATTATATTTCTAAATTACTGTTATATTTGGATTTAATTTTTATTTTACTGATCTTATTTTAAGTTTTATAGATAAAAATAATTAAATCCCATAACTAAGGGAATAATATTTTGGATATACATAAAATGAACGTCTCACCAAGAAGGCACTTATTAACCTAATCTTGGAAACATCTTGAGATTAGAACGATAAATTATGTTAATTTATCCAGCTAAATCCCCGAAAATAAATTTTGAGTAGGAAGAAAATCGCACATTTAACCTAAGATGATAAGAAATATAAATTAATCGCATGCATTGCACATCTACAAATATATATCGTTCATTAATAGCAAAATAAGACAGCGACACTCAGAATTTTAGATTAGCATGCAAAATCTTGAGTACAATTGGGGAAATCTAGAAAACAGTAAAAATACTTCAAAAAATACATTTATTTTGCAAAAGTTAATTGTTTTTTTTTTAAATATATATATATAAAGTAATTTTGAATTAATTGTACCAGAAATACCGTAATTTTGCGCGTATAGTCCACGGACTATCTGTGTTTAAAATGCGAATTTTTGAAGCTGCGGACTATCCACCAGTGCAGATAATACGCTGGCGTGTTTAAAAAACACACTGTCGTGAACTGCCGATGATCAAACATAAAAAGCGAGGAAATCACTGACAGTGAAGATAGTGATGCTGAAAATGAACTTTTGGACACTCTTCCAGAAAATATATTAGAACTGTTTAATTCTGATACCGATAAATCAGACTTTGAAGGTTTTCGTTAATGTAGTAGAATGTGTGATTAATATATGATTAATTAGTAAGCACTGTTTTTTATTTGTATTTAGCGTTTTATTTCTGAAGGTATATTAGTAAGGAAGTACTTTTTTTCTATTTATACTTAGTTCTTTGTTTCTAAAATACATTAATATTGCTGTATTAAAATAACGTAATTTCGGACGTATAGTCCGCGGACTATCCGGTGGTGCGGACTACCTGACAATTTTTGAAATTTGTTTTATATAAAATCGTGTCTGCGGACTATACGTGTGAAAGTACGGTATTACATAAGTTTTACTTTACAATGAATGAGTGTTGTTAACAGAAAGATAATGAAAGAAATAACATTCAATTTAGAATTCAATATTTTAAAGGTTATAACAATACTGACAAGATAAAGATATAATTTATTAAATTATCAAACGAGTTAGAATAAGCCCCATTTTATAGCTCATAGAGTTAAACAAGCCATATGCAATAAAACATTGTTACATTCTGAAAATATATAATACGCAAGTTGATACCCCAACCTTTTGGAATTCTATATTACAGATTTAGCAGTTTATCTGAGTTCACTAAGTCTAAATAATTCAGAACTTGATCCCATAAAGTATTTAATGTTAAGGTTTTAAAACTTATGAATTAAAATAAATTAATAAATTTGGACATAAATGAAAAATATGTAATGTTTCAACGTAGTACCTTTTTTAACGAAAAAAATTTTACATGAAAAAGGTACTACTAGGGTATAAATAAATTTTCATAAATGCAAATTTTTATCATAAAGAAATTTGAATCATGGAATGAAATATACATTAACAGAATATGTATTTTTTAATTCAAAATAAAAATTTGAAAATGATTTTCCTCGGCCTTTAAAATATAAAGCAGTTAACAGCACAATTTATATGTTTAAATAAAAATGTAGTAAATTTAAAAATTTAACCAATGTAATCATAATACTGCAGATCGACTAAATGGATAGGCAAACAATTCAATGATATAAATTTTCCCATATACATACTTTTCCCTAATTTAATTATCAAATTATAAGAATTGACACAAAAAATCAGAATCTCCAAAGCCCTGACCATTTTTTTATAATTTGTGGTTTTTAATATATGCAAAAATAAAACCAGTTCTGAAAATGTGAAACATTGGAAAAGAAAACAAAATGTGTATAACTATTTATACAGCTTCATTATAAAACTTATAAAAACAAAGTTTCCAACTCAATAATAGAAATAAAAAGTACCCTAATTTACAAAACTCCATAATAAAAAATTTACAAAGGTTATTTGAAATATTTATTAATAAATGGATACATAAGAAATTGAAAAGGAATACAGTAAAAATTATGCAGCAACAGATCAGAAGCAGCATAATAAAAACTTAAATTACCCTTGCATACAATTACAAACTGAACTTATTTTTCAAAATAAGTTTAGAAAAAAGACTTGTTAGAAAAATGTAGCTTTAAAACCATATTAAAATATAGAAATGCCACTGGGCATAAAAAATGTTAGTTTTAATTACACTTTCATGGCAAAAATATAGATGAAATGGCAAGAAGAACTAGACATCCTGCTGTTGTCTAATGTGATTCACATAGCAATGATTAATATAATTGTTAATTTACACAATACTAAATAAACACTAGAAATATGAATTCATCCTAATCTGTCCCTTAAAGAGAATTAGTTATTAAGCAAAACATAAACTATCCATTTTTATAAGACATTAAAACTTAAGGGGACCATGGTACAATTTATATAAATTTCTTGAATGATTTTCATAATTTTTTTTTGGTTGCCTCCTATGTGTATGTATGATGTAAAACAGATTTTGTGTTCAAAATTTCATAAAAAGCTAACCATTTAATTTTTTAATAGAGAAACTTGAAACTTATGAAATGATCTTAAAATGCTACTCCTACAAAAACTGACATACATATATGAAATTTGATTAACAAGTACGTCAAACTATGTTTTACAAAAGTTGGTATGGTACTTTTTACAAAATAAATACTGCTTCGATTGAAAAATGCATACCAGCTTTTATTGCCTATATAATTAGCAACAAATGAAAAAATTTCCAAGTATGAGGTACTATAAAAAAAAGCCTTAGCCTTTTAAATGAAGATAAACTAGTTATTTTATATTTCCGAGATAAGTCAGTTTAAAGTTTTGATTCCCATAGGATGTAAATAAAAAAAAATGCAAAAGTTATCACAACTCTACATTTTTTAAATTTAAGAGATTTCAAATTTTTTGAGTTTGTAGAAAAGTACATAAAAATCATTTAGGCTAAAAAAATTTGATTTTTTGAACTGTGTCCCCTTAGTCAACAAAATTATCAATATAAAGTTTAAGAAAAGAGTTATACTAATTTAATACTTAAATTTTTTATGAAAATGAAGACATCTTACCTCTGACCTAACATCTAATTGCTGAGAATCTTTATGCAAACATGCATGAGCTACCTTAATGACATGCTCTAGTTTGCGAGGCTGCTCCTCAATTTTTGCCGCTAGGAATAAAGCTGAAATAGATAGTTTCTAGAAGAAAAAAAAGAAAATAAATTGTAAACAAGACAATTGATGTCAAAATTATAAATAGAATATCCGAAATAATTGGAATTAAAATATTCCAACATCTACAAAATGGTCATAGGCAAAAGAACAATTTCAATTTTTCAATAAGTAAAAAGGGAAAACTATGATTAATTTTCCTCAAAACTTATATATATTCTTTAGAACATTTAATACATAACTACCACTTTAAAAGCTGACAAAAACTTCATGGAAATTCAATTAACTGGAAATAATGTAAAATGTGTTTTTTGCATAAAACATTGTAATTTTCCTTTTCAAAGATACAATATACTTTTAAGTCTGAAATCTTTAAGACACAAAACTTGATTCCCTTGCCATTATCTCCATGACAGTAGTTAATATTGATGTTAAAAAATTATGGCAGAAATAGAGAAAAGTTTTCATCTTTGAAGAGTTTTTAAAAAATCTTTTCACTATTGCTGAGGTTCTTAACGTAATGCTTTTGCATATTTCATGAGGATTCTCGCTACTGGAACTAATTTGTTATCCTGGGTCTATACGCTAAGCAGCGTTTGGCACGATAAAGAATCATGCCAAGCAGCACATGTCTTTGGAATAGAATTCAAGATTGTGGCCTATGGGTAAGAGATCGTCAGAAAAATAAATTTAAAGGACTTTTGAAACACAGTAAAATCTATTTCAAATGAAGAATATAGGGAGAGATTGAGAATAATCAAGATTAATAAAAAATGAATATCACAATATAATCTAAAAAAATATTTATTAATAGTAATGTTATGCAATATGTAATAAATAATCTTATAATTGTATAGTAATTATTATATATTAATATATTATGTAGTAATAAATATATATTCAAATAGCATAATTTAACAATAATTATTTTATATAATAATAATGTAATGTAATTTAATAGTAATTATAAAAAAAAGAGTAACCACATTGCGTTGTAATAAGAAGCGTAAATAAGAATACTCATTTTACATAATTATAAATAAATAACAAAAAATAATTATGAATACACAACATCATAACAAATAAATAACATAATACTTAAAAATAAATAACACAATTATAAATAACATATTTAAGAAGTACAATTAAAAAAACAATTACAAATAATGGACAGTATATGATTATCTCATATAATAATAATTGTATTAGTGATAAAATAATTAAATAATGAAAATTAAAATTAATAATGAGTATCAAATAAAAAGTATAACAAGTGTGCAATATTCAAAAAACTGCAAGTTCCTTCAACGAATTTCATCGAACAAGGAACATAAAAAAAAAACATTTTTAAAACGTAAAATGAAGTGAAAATTGAAGATATATATTTATAGCAATAACTTACGAGTACAACACTCATTCTTAAAAAAAATATTCTAGTACTCACTTATAAATTAGAAATATTGGTACTCGAAAATAGCACAAAACAAAACTGAAGACTTTGGTTTTGCAAGATTGAGCAAATGCAATTAAAATGGTTAAATTGCTAAAGAAATCGAATCAAAATTGTCTGAAATTTATAGGGTTACCACAAGAAAAAGCCAATAAAAATTACTTCTAATATACTTTATCCCCATGGCAACCACATTGCCAGATGTTAAAAATATCAAGGTAACCATATTGTAATGTTATCGCCCATCTTGGCGTACATAAACAACAATTTAGTGCGAGACCCAGGATATCAAACCAGCACCTCATACCTTTCATTTACATTTTTTATTAGTCAAATTCACATATTTATACCTCAATGCAATCAATATACCTCCATCAAGCACTGCTTATTTATCTTTTCAATCAATACGAAAACACTAGTACAATAACTAACACGGCAAATAACTGAGGGAAAAAAAGACAAAATATTAAGTCTCCAAAGGATTATATTACACTCTGAAGGCAGTCATCAATTCAGTCAAAGAATTTTTACTGTCAAGCAATAAATAACATAAGGTCCAACCAATTTCATTATGTAATAACGATTAAAAAAAGCACAATATATATATTTATTCTTAGTGACCTTATATAAATATTTAATTTTCAATACAAGAGCAACACATTTCAAGTACATAAATTATTTCAAAACAACTAAAAAATAAATACTTACATTTCTGTGAACCTCTGTAAAGGAGTGAAAAACATAAAATCTATGCATGTATGCAATAGCTGTATTAATACATAATTGAGATCTAAGTTTGAGTTAAGAAAAAGGAACAAGACCACAAACAACAAATCAAGAATTATAAGTTGTACATCTTCATTTAAAATTTCATGAACTAATCTGATATCAGTGCAGAACTAATTTTTGTCGTAATTTTGAAATTGCACCAAATAGAGTTTTGGCATTCTGTTATAGTATTGTAGTATTATTGCTTGGTTGAGTCCTAGGAAAACCCACTTATGACGCCAATTTTCTTGGCGATAAAGTTTACAGTATGGCAACCCTGCAAAATTTAGTAAAATGGTAACCCTGCTAGGACATTTTTGTTGTTTATAAGTTTTTCAAGATATGGAAAGCAGTCTCCCCCCCCCAAATTTCTTGGACAGTTGTGCAAGAGATTTTTCTAAGAAGAAAGTGAAGGAATGGTAGATTTTTTCTTTTCGAATGAAACCACAGCGGAAAGAATGTCTGTTAGAGAGAAAGGGACATGCATTGAAAAATTCACTTTGAACAATGTTTTTGCTCACTATAGCATCTTAGAAGTAAGGGTTTTTCTGTTTTCTTTTGAATGACAGAGGTAAGAAAGAAATGATTGCTGTTTGAATGAGTGAACGATTGAAAATATTTCAGTATGGATGTTCAAAATATGAAAATAATTTGTGTTTGAGAGAAATGGCGATTGCTATTTCGTCAGCATATTGGATTTTTTTCTTACTGTTGCGTTTTAGAAGCGAACAATTTTTCAGTTTTTCTTGTAGAAGCAGTTTTAGAAACCACGTCTTCTTTGTAAAAACTCTAATGGACTTTTTTTTTAATAAAAGGTAAGAAAATAATGATTGTTTTTGTTTGAATGAAAGATTAATAAAATATTGGTATGGATGCCTGAAATTTGGAAGGAATTTGCATTTAATTTCTTATTTTTGATTTGATGTTTCCTATGCTGTCCATTTTAGAAGCCTTGTTTTTTCCTCTTCAGACGCCACTTTAAAAAACACGCTTTTTCATCTTGATTTGGTCTCCACCGCCATTTTGAAACATGCAGTTTTTTCAGTTTGGTGCCAAAAACAACAATGGGCTGTGCTAGGACTCAACCTTATTGTTCTACACAGGGAAAATTTTATAACTATTCGGCAGAAAAACCTGTGATGTACCAATATCAATTTACAACTATTTGGTGGGAAAATCCACAGCATACCAATATCAAATTAGTTCCAAACTGAGTTAAATTCTGAGTCTTTTAAAAATTGTTTTTAATTATTTAACTAACACATTTAATTAATGCATAAAATTCAAAACAAATCTCTAGCACACATGGGTATATAAAAAAACCAAATAACAAAAATCTCCAAAATATTGCATACTTAGCAACCAAAATCCATAACATTTACATCAAATTTGACGATATAAACATTAATTAGGCAATTTCCACATACTTTACTCACAGATATTAATATTAAAAAGTAAATAATAATAAGATTACATGCTAAAGCATCAAAATTCCATTCAAGATTTTATTTTATAATACTTTGAAAAAATACGGCATTTGGCCTTGTACTGTCAATTCTTAACTGAAATAGAATTAAATACTTTCAATACTCATGTTTACAAAGCATAAAATTACATGAAAAAACAATTTTTTAAAAAAAAAATTATGCTTTAACTTAAGTTTGAAATAGTAGTCACTACACAAAGCTTTAGAACAGTGAGAAAATTTCAACACATTTTTCTTTAAAACACAACTTTTAAACTGTTCTAACTTGATAATCCAAAATTAAAACTTATTGAAGAACTTGCAAACAGCTAAAATGCAAGACATTCTTAAAATTTCAGGGAGTTTCACGAAACGTATTAAAAATGTCACCATAATGAGATTTGAATAAACAAAAATCTATAAATTAAATTTCTTATTTTTGATTTGATGTTTCCTATGCTGTCCATTTTAGAAGCCTTGTTTTTTCCTCTTCAGACGCCACTTTAAAAAACACGCTTTTTCATCTTGATTTGGTCTCCACCGCCATTTTGAAACATGCAGTTTTTTCAGTTTGGTGCCAAAAACAACAATGGGCTGTGCTAGGACTCAACCTTATTGTTCTACACAGGGAAAATTTTATAACTATTCGGCAGAAAAACCTGTGATGTACCAATATCAATTTACAACTATTTGGTGGGAAAATCCACAGCATACCAATATCAAATTAGTTCCAAACTGAGTTAAATTCTGAGTCTTTTAAAAATTGTTTTTAATTATTTAACTAACACATTTAATTAATGCATAAAATTCAAAACAAATCTCTAGCACACATGGGTATATAAAAAAACCAAATAACAAAAATCTCCAAAATATTGCATACTTAGCAACCAAAATCCATAACATTTACATCAAATTTGACGATATAAACATTAATTAGGCAATTTCCACATACTTTACTCACAGATATTAATATTAAAAAGTAAATAATAATAAGATTACATGCTAAAGCATCAAAATTCCATTCAAGATTTTATTTTATAATACTTTGAAAAAATACGGCATTTGGCCTTGTACTGTCAATTCTTAACTGAAATAGAATTAAATACTTTCAATACTCATGTTTACAAAGCATAAAATTACATGAAAAAACAATTTTTTAAAAAAAAAATTATGCTTTAACTTAAGTTTGAAATAGTAGTCACTACACAAAGCTTTAGAACAGTGAGAAAATTTCAACACATTTTTCTTTAAAACACAACTTTTAAACTGTTCTAACTTGATAATCCAAAATTAAAACTTATTGAAGAACTTGCAAACAGCTAAAATGCAAGACATTCTTAAAATTTCAGGGAGTTTCACGAAACGTATTAAAAATGTCACCATAATGAGATTTGAATAAACAAAAATCTATAAATTAAATTTCTTATTTTTGATTTGATGTTTCCTATGCTGTCCATTTTAGAAGCCTTGTTTTTTCCTCTTCAGACGCCACTTTAAAAAACACGCTTTTTCATCTTGATTTGGTCTCCACCGCCATTTTGAAACATGCAGTTTTTTCAGTTTGGTGCCAAAAACAACAATGGGCTGTGCTAGGACTCAACCTTATTGTTCTACACAGGGAAAATTTTATAACTATTCGGCAGAAAAACCTGTGATGTACCAATATCAATTTACAACTATTTGGTGGGAAAATCCACAGCATACCAATATCAAATTAGTTCCAAACTGAGTTAAATTCTGAGTCTTTTAAAAATTGTTTTTAATTATTTAACTAACACATTTAATTAATGCATAAAATTCAAAACAAATCTCTAGCACACATGGGTATATAAAAAAACCAAATAACAAAAATCTCCAAAATATTGCATACTTAGCAACCAAAATCCATAACATTTACATCAAATTTGACGATATAAACATTAATTAGGCAATTTCCACATACTTTACTCACAGATATTAATATTAAAAAGTAAATAATAATAAGATTACATGCTAAAGCATCAAAATTCCATTCAAGATTTTATTTTATAATACTTTGAAAAAATACGGCATTTGGCCTTGTACTGTCAATTCTTAACTGAAATAGAATTAAATACTTTCAATACTCATGTTTACAAAGCATAAAATTACATGAAAAAACAATTTTTTAAAAAAAAAATTATGCTTTAACTTAAGTTTGAAATAGTAGTCACTACACAAAGCTTTAGAACAGTGAGAAAATTTCAACACATTTTTCTTTAAAACACAACTTTTAAACTGTTCTAACTTGATAATCCAAAATTAAAACTTATTGAAGAACTTGCAAACAGCTAAAATGCAAGACATTCTTAAAATTTCAGGGAGTTTCACGAAACGTATTAAAAATGTCACCATAATGAGATTTGAATAAACAAAAATCTATAAATTAAATTTCACTCAAAAACTTCTGTTTTTTTTACATCTTTAAAAATTTAATTTTAACAACTGGTTGACAAAGACTTATTTTATTTCTACCGCTGTACTGACAAAATATGTGATAACGATTTTGTTGACTTTATCATTTGTTTGATATTCCACTCACAAAAGTATTGAGCAGTAATAAATTTTGTTCCTTAAGACCACAAAACGAATTAATATACATCATGACAAATCTTAACACTTAAGTAATGCGAATATAAATATATACACAAACACAATGAGGTTAAAAATTCCTTCCATATACTTGGTCATTTGTTAAGCCTAACGGAAAGTCGGATGACTTCAAGTTACTGTTCATCGAACTTTAAAGAATTATTTATAAACACGATACAAATATTTTAAGATAAAATACCAAAAACAAAACCTACCCACCCCTGTGCAAATTAATAAATACAATTCAATTTCACAACATAATACGTATATATAACCCTAATATTGCTTCATAGTACTGTATACTGATTGTACATACAAAATGTGAAACAATTATAATTATCCAATTCAAAATGAAAAAAAGGATACAGTTGTAGTCTTTGACCCATGTCCTGAATAAAGTTCGAAGCTTGCTGTCTATAAGACAATTCTTTTTGTCCATCGATACCATGTTTTCGACTTGGACTGTTGTCTAACTGATCTTTAGTGAAGTACCAACAATCGTCATTATCCATTTAACTATTAAGGTCGCACTTCGAATCAAAAACATGCGCCGATTTTCATAATATTGAAAAATGTGCTTGTTATAATAATTAGAAAAATAAATATATTACTTTACACGAAAGTAACAAAGTTTACAAGTCCACGTGAAATAGTGATTACATACTCTAGTTGCAGAGTTGCCACAATTTTGTTGCAATGTAGCACGCAGGGAGGGGGGGCAGCATTTTCAGGATAGTGACAGATAAAAGGAACAAACAAGGCCGGACGTGTAATGCGCAATTTCGTTGGCAGCACCTATTCCTATAATCTACAAACAAGGATGGGTTACTTTGATATTTTTGGCCTCTTTTTGAAAATCGCCAAGTTCATCGTTGGCTTAATTGAACCTACTAAAATCATTCTTGCTATAGCGCTCGTGCTGAAAGGTTCGTATATGAAATTCTAGCGGGGAGATTTATTGATTAGGTATTTTATGACTTTGAATTATAATGTTTGATTGTTACATTTTTTTTGCAGTTTTTATATTATATCAATTTCCTGTTAAGTTTTCCATCATTTTAACATATTTACTGATTTATGGAATTTCTAACTTATGTGAACAACTAAAAACTTTGATTCATAATTTTGAATTATTATTTTACTCTTTTTATATTGTATTTTTATTTTATTTTGTGCTTTGATTTGATGTAATTAACATTTTCCGTTCATCGACTTTCTAGCTTCTGCCGTGTAAAAGCTCGATTCTCCGATCGAGTAAAAATGTAAAAATTCCGAATGTAAAAATTTTATGCTTTGATTATTTATAATGTTTTAATAATACGTTTTAAAATTTCCAGGTATTTACCATTGTAGTAGATTCATTATTTTTTTAGTTCCTGCTGGGTGATTGCCCCCTTGGCGGATCTCGTGAGTGTAAAACTTTTTCTTGTCGTTAAATCGAAAGTTCTATTGATTGTTATGAAAAATTAGCGTAAATATATGAGGTAAATTGTTTGGCTAAATTTTTAAATGATTGTGAGAATAATAATAGAAAATATAAATTTTCTGGAGGTGTTCTTGTAAAAGAAGGGTGCCCTGCTAGGATCCAACGAAAGGTAATAACACTATTCTTAATAAGAAAATACAATTATTTAAGTAAAGTAAGAAAAAAATCGTTATTGGAATGTATTATCTATTGCAAAAAATTTTATACGAATCACATGTAAAGATCTACACACAATATGTTGAGATTTAACTTTCCCTTAACCTTTTCCATATCATGAGTGAAATTGTAGATTTAGATATTTAACACATTTGCTAACATGTGAAGCTTCCTAGACATATAAAAGAAAAAGCTAATCTTGAAGTGGGTATTGAAAAATCTTCAGTTAGAATATGTATTCGGTTAATAGAAGTTTAATTGTACTAGACTAATAAGGAATGCTTTACTCTGTTGCTCATGTTATTATTAATAAATTAAATACTGGAAATATGTATTGTGTTTCAACATTCTGAGCGAAAGGGTACCCAGTTAAAAATTAATTGCATTACGCCTTCAATACACTTGGAAGAAAAGATTAAATGATCTTGTTTTCCAATTTTGAAATGCGAAGGGAAATTTCTCTAGTAGCTCATTTGGAAGGAATAAGTTCAATCAGATGTAAACAAATAATGGAAAATTTTAAAATTGCATCGACTGATAAAAAGCCTGCTTTCAATAAATATTTTGATGATAATTATTGTAATTCAGCCTACTAATAGTATAAGTCACATCATCTATACTTCTGCATGCCAATACTGATAAAAATATATATTGTTAATCTATTCACAATACATGAATGTCCAATTATTTTTTAATGAAAATTTAACTGTCAAGCAGATAGTTTGTTGAAAATACAGCATGACACATATTTAGCACATTATAGAATTTTAAATGGTACTCTCCCCAGTTTATATCCTCACAACCTATTTCCATTTCAAAATGAATTGAAGATTCCTGACAGATATTTATGACCAGGCAACAAATTCTTGGTTTGTAAAATCGCAAACTAATAGAGATGTATTTTATGTTGTTAAAAAGATTATGGTAGCATTTCAGAAAGAGGTTATGTGTGTGTGTGATCAATGCCATTACAGGTGTGTAAAATTATCATGTTCAACTTGGTATACATGTGAATGCTCAGATAATCATGCACCATGTAAACATATTAAGTTCATTCTTAAATTGTTTGAGAGATTCCATGTTGTTGAAAATGTTGAATATACTTCTTTCCATATCTCAGATAGAAAGTGTGGTGTGGGGTCTTCCACCAAATAAATATGTAATGACATAAGAAAAACCAGGAGACTGAACTTCTACTTGTAGTATTAAATTGTTTATTGCAAGGTAAAATAGTTCAGGAACAATTGTCTACACATGCAATTCAGTAAAAGAAAGATAAAAAGTAATAACTAAAGAATTTTATTTACCTGATCCTCATGTACCTACCTCCCAATCAGCATTTGAACTAGCAGCAAATATTTAAGCCAACTATTGGGGATATAAAAAGGAAAACTCTGGAATGTTTTTATTTAGTTGTCAAGAAAGAAAACATTCAAGCTCAGGCAAGTCAGCATTACTCAATTCAAAAACTATTTGCAAAAAAAAACTTAACTGTATCTTTAACACCTGATATATGCTTGTAGTGGAGTTGTTTTATGTTTTCCAAGACATTTAGCTATGCTTTTATGGGCTAAAGTTGTTGTATATTTTTATATCAGATGAGGAGGTAAGTAATTATCAAAAATGACCAAATTTTTGTCACAAATGGCTTTATGACAGTATATTAGAAGCATATAATTTAAAAATCATGCAGGATAGAGATTCCATTGCAGTTGAATGTTACCACACAAATTTTGGAAAGTGATGGGAGTATGGTAATTTTTTTATATCAATCATTCTTAATAAAATTTTAGGAAAAAAATTGATTTTGCTTTTGGAACATACGAATTTAGAAAATACATGTATACTTTTTGCAGGTAAGTGTTTAATATAAA
>BMAO01001850.1:0-18418 GCA_019973975.1 Trichonephila clavata
ATGCCATGAAGGGGTTCCTTCATCTTAGGAATGAAGTCGAAGTCACGAGGGCTTAGATTTGAGGAGTATGGTGGATGGTAAAGCACTTCCAAGCCTCATTGATCGAACAAATCAGTCACAGCTTGCGCTGCATGCGGCCGAGCATTGTCATGCAAATGATAGGGGCGTTCTGCAGAAAGTGTCACCTTTTTTTTCTCAAGCTGGGCTGAGATGATGCTCTAAAAAGGAGCAGTAATATTGCGCATTGACAGTCTGCTGTAAGTGAATGGTGTGTGTTAGGAAGACACCATCACAATCATACACGAGAATCACCGTTGGTCGATTCATGTCTGCCACAATTTAGCGTCCTTTATTGAAGGCTTTTACCCACCTTGCTAACGTTCTGTAAGGCATTGCAGATTCCCCGCAAGTCTCTTGAACCCTAGATGACATTGTCGAGCTGTACGACCTCTGGCACATTCAATTTTTATCCAATTTCGTTGTTCTTGTTTTAAAAACACCCTGACAACACTTACTTTACACCGCAAGCTAATACAAGAATCAGTTCTTCGCATCACTCCGCATGCGCGTGACGTATGAAGAACAAGTCTTTTGCTGAGATGTAAGTAGGTATGTAGCTCACTTGTGGTATACTCCCAGCCCCAGGGCAGCCAATAGGAGTCTATGTTCACGCTACCACCGACCAATCAGAGAGCAAGCTCTAAGCTCTCACCCGTGCCAAAAAAAATTCATCTCTCAGCAGTCAGATGAAGAATCACTGCCACGCCTCCCGGATACCATCGTCTCAGACAAATAACCATGATTCCTGTTAAGCAGAAAGAAAAACCCCACCATCGTCATGCCCAACATCAAAGCCAACCAGATATGGGAATGAGGACTGTTTCACAGTCCAGATACCCACATTACAACGCCCATTCAACACTTGTGGTATACGCGACATTCTTTGGTTTTGTTGCATAGCATTTTTACACAATGTTGTTGTTGTTATTGTCGTGTATGACAAAGTGCAAGTGTAAGGTGTTAGATGGTAAGACCTCGGTGTACTTGATTGTTGGGGTTTTGATCAGAAATACCAGACCTCCTTCATAGCATATCGTTGGTCTATCCGTAATTCTATATATCCCTTGATCTAGCGATTCAAATTGAGAGAGATTGAGTTTACTCTCCTGAAGACAACAATAGAACATTGTTGTCATGAAGGAGACAGGATAGTTCGTCGATTTTCCTCTGCGTTCCATTAATGTTGAGTTGAAGAATATTTCAGTGTCCTCGTAACATACTTTTCGAAGTGTTTCCAGACATCAGAGCACAAAGTGTTGGCTACCCCGGACGCGTAGTAGTATTATTAATATCACAATATATTTTGCACTTGTTATAATTGAGGGTTGCCAGAGCCGAGAGGTTGAACTTCTGATCATTTGGCTGCCTTTTACGACACGCATGAATTTACGTTGGGACTATTCTATATATATGTATATATATATATATACTCCAGTCACCACCCGGGGACCACATTTTTTTAAAAATTTACCTTGAATGGAAGATGAAAACCACTTTGGCGAAAAGAGCTATTGCAGTTGTGTTGGTAGCCAAAGATGAAGGAGAAAACTGATGATGAGTTAATTTTGGCGAGATTGTATTTGGTGTCCTTGGCGAGGATTGCCCGAAGAATCTGTTAGGCTTAACGTAGCTATATTCAAAAAAGAAAATTTTGAAGCTAGAAGTATTTTACACTTTTCAAGTTCTTTTAAAGTCTGCAGCATAAAACATATGCATATTGTCAATTTAACTATTAAAATGATCCATAACGATCCACAATAACCGAAAGTTTCATACCAGGCTATTTTAGTTTCATAGAATGTTCTACAGCAGTGTTGCCACTATTAAATATCCAATCCTCGTAGATTTTTTTTTCTTCATGGGAAAGTATTTGGATTTAGCAAAGTCGGCTTTCATAACATGAGATTTATTTTATTGCTTTTCTAAAGACTTGCTTAGCCAAAATTACATCCTGCTCCATTAAGTCCTATTCGGCCTTTCCGTAGAATTCCAGACATGTTTATAAGTACTTGTTATGAATGATTTATAAGCATATCCTTAATCAAGAATTTCCAACCTTTTCGTTAGCGAATCCCTTGAGTCTTAATTTTGTATATGTTGACTTGTCCTCATACATGCGTATGAAGTGTATTTGCTGTTAGTGCAATAACTGTGATCGACTTTAAATATTGAAACAGAAAGTACGAAATAGAAGTTTATAAAAATTGAAAATTTATATTTATTTTTCAAAGGGGACTCCTGTACACCAGGAGCTACCACTGCTTGTAAGTACTCCATGGAAGCATAATTCAAAATAGAATAATACTTATTATTCACTACAACAGCGGTTCTCAAACTTTGCTCGCGGACCCCCAAGAGTCCCCTGTGCTTTTGCTAGGGGGTCTGCAAAGGAGTGTCATTTAATGTTAAGATTTCCCTCTTTTACTGACTCTGAATGACTTCGTGGAAAAATTGAAAAATGTGCCATCTTGAAACTCAGTTGTTGATCACTAAACTGCCCCAATGAAAGAACTTTACATGTATTTCGGTTAAGAATATTAATTTATAGTTTTTCTATTGTTTGCAACCACAACGTAATATTTTCAAAAATAGTAGAAACACATGTTCAAGTATTAAGAACTGAATTTATAGCGATAAAGATTGCTATTTGTTACCATGCATACGCTGGGAATCAGGAAGGGGTCTCCGATGTCAGGTTGATTCATAAAGGCGGTTCGTGGTGATTGAAAGTTTAAGAACCACTGCACTACAGAATGAAAAGACGGATTCTTTCTAATTTTCTTCATCAAGAATCTTCTATGGACAATTATTCAATCCCCTCCCCTATTAATTGAAGACGGCTCCAAAAAATATGAATATCTTCTCTAATCAGGGTTCTTCTTTGGCATAACATTCTTACATGTTGAATACTTAAATAAACGAAGTCATAGCCAAATGGATTAAGGAAATTGACTTCTAGGTAACGTTGGCTATTGCAAGGTTTATGGTGCAAATATTTGGTTACGGTTTTCCACGAAGGCAATAAACTCTCTTGCACTTTCAATCGAATCATTCCCTGAAATTTAAGATGCGATAAGACGAGGGGGTCTAGGTTGTAAATTTGAAAAATCTATTTTATTTTAAGAATTCCACAAACTATAAAAGCACTTATGCCCTTATTGCATGTTCTTTCCAATATTTTTCGACAATAGAATTATGACTAATTAGTGCAGGTCACACGACCAAATGTTCAGCGGTCATTGGCTGACGAGAGTACAGTCCGATGAGTCGGTGACACCAATTCTGTAGAGATGAGATCTCAGGCAGTCATGACCTGTCAAAAAGTCTAAAATGAGCCACAGCACCTCTTTTAGGAGCCCCAGGAACCAAGGACGGGTTCTCGTTCAAGATTGCCCAGTTCTTATCCTTTGATATCTCTGCAACTTCCATTCAAAATTGTACTTAAAGTCCATATATATAAGAAAAAAGCCTCGAGGAATTAAAGGTTGAAATGCTCGTGGGTCTTTGCATCACAAGAGCTCCTTTATTGGCAAGAAAGTCAGCATGCTCATTCCCAGCAACGTTACAGTGAGTGAGTGAGTGAATATTAACGTCGCACTGTTCAGTTACACGAGGACTTTTGCGATGGACCTCGTAATTTTGAACCATGGTCAAGGGACGAGGAAGACATGTGACCTGGTACCCCCTCTCCTAACTACCCTGCCACACAAGGAAAATCTTCTAAGAGAGCGATCAGCATTTTAAAGTTCTTTGTGAATTACAGAGGTAATTTTGAGATAAAACTTGTAATGCTGATTTAGAGTTGAAAAAGATTAAGCCCCTGTTGAACTCAGAGCTTCTTAGTGATAATTGATCGACCTCTACTGCAATGGCTACAACCTCGCAATCGAAGGCAGTAGTAAAAATGTATTTAGCTTTTACCTACCACTAGATAGTTCACGCGCGCGCGCGGAAGATACCGACTCCAGCACTATTATATCTAGCTAGAAGGGAGCCTCATCACTAAAAACATGTAGCCATTCACTTGTTGGGAATCAATTGTCTATAGTTTCCAAAGCTATAGCTTTCGGTTGTTCGGGAGACATTTATCTCTTTGATACCTTCACATGAAATTTAATATTTATATCAAGATGAATATAATCCAAAGGGCACAAAGCTAGAGGCAAATAGAAGTCTCTTGACAAAGCTCCAAAGAACCAGCTGCCTTCATGGCTGGTTCCCTCATGAGTTATAATCCCTCCCGAGTCTTTAAATTTAAAAGTAGCTCTGTGCAGTCAAAGTTTTTAAAGAAAGGGTTATTGGTCAAGCTTTTAAATTTTGAAATGATACTTTTGCTTTAATCTGGATGGATTTATAAAATGGTTCGATGTTGGTCAAGGTCTGTTGTTGTTGTTGCTTATGCCACCTGTCTGGCGTAGTCAGATCGAGGCCCACGAAATTCATCATAGCAACAGGCTAGAGATACGTCTGTTAATAGCCTAAGCTTTGAGCCCATGGAGGTGACAGCACGATTTTGCTCACGATAGATGGCGCCACCATTCGGACCCACAGATTTAATGAGCACGTGCTCCGTTTGTACTCGGCGAGTATTTGGTGGCATCGGGCATCGAACCCAGGCCTTCCGGTCTGGCGTCCGATGCTTTAACCACTAGGCTACCCACGGCCTTGATCAAGGTCTACATAGCAAGAACGGGAGTAGATTTCATAGCACCAGTTATGATACGAAGCGCTTGATTCTGAACTACCTCAAGGCATTGAATAGTATGTTTGGGTGCTGTAATGAGGACTTCAATTACAGTAACCAATAACTGGTTGTATAAACATTTTATATGTAGTCTGTAGAGTCCTTCTGTTGCATTCCCAACGCGAGAAAGCCAAAAATAGAGAGTCTCTGTTCCGCCTTTTTCTTCAAACGTTCTACATGTTTTCTCCGGCTCAGGCGGGAATCAAGAATACATCCGAGACAGGTGGTAGAATCTCTGATCTGCAAAACCTCTCTCTGTCGACTTTTCTAGTGCAGAATTTAAAGTTCCATTAAGACTACCTTGATCCTTTCTCACGGCCCTATCCCATAAAGCGAGATCGTCAGCAAGTAAAGCAGAATTAATAGTGCCCTGTGGGAGGTTAACTAATCAATGTGCCCTGTGGGAGGTCAGTCTGATTCTGTCTAAAATTAGAAATAGCTTCTCCATGTCTAACGGCTAAAAACCTATGTGAGATAAAATTCTTTAGCTAAGAAAACATATTGCTGGCAAATTCCTAGATGTTGTAGTTTTTGAAGAGCTCGGAGTCTTCACACTCTATCATATGCTGAACTCAAAGTCGACGAAGGCAGCGAGGACTGAATTGCTTTCGTCCAGGGAATCTTTAATAGCTTGTGACAGAAAAGAACCCTGTTGGATAGTCGAATGATACCATCTGAAGCCAGCCTGGCAAGGAGAAATGAGATCCCCACTTTCTAGAAACTAATTAGGACGGGACACTATCATTATTTTTATAACCTTTGACAAAACACTTGTCAATGCGATAGGGCGATAACTTCCCATGGAGTCTGATGGCTGAAATTTGCCCAGTTTTGCGTTAGGGTGAAAAAATGAACGGAAGTAGTGATTTCCCCCATCCCCCCGAATCATCGCTATGGTGAGGAGATAGCGAACAGGTGGAAAAGAGCGCGGGGGGATACACCACGTGACTTGCGTCATATACGTGAAAAAGGTGGACGATTGCTAAGGGGGAATTGTGCATCAGAGGTATAGAATGTGGCATCTTACTGCTATGGACGAAAGGCGCTTAGGTATTGGTGACATATACACACATGATTTTCCCGATCACCCCACCGTCAGTACATGCTTATTCGTAGACGACTCTGCGGCATTGACCCAGGGCGTAAAACTCAGTTACACAATTAAAAACATGCAACATTACCTCGACATACTCGAGAATTGGCTTACAGACTGGAGGATAGCTATAAATGTAGATAAATCTCAGGCTATTGTATTCAGGAAATGGGGCGTTATCGCCCCACAGACTGAACTCACACTCTTTGAAAACAGCATCCAATGGGTCTCGGTTGTTCGTTACCTGGGTCTTTACCTAGATAATCGATTAACATACAAACCACACATTGATTATCTATCCGAAAAATTCTGGGGAAGAATTGCTCTGGCCATCTTTCTTATTGGGAGAAGGTCACCACTCTCCCTAGAAAATAAAGTCATCCTTTACAAGCGTATTTTGCGCCCAGTAATAACATACGCTTGCCCCATCTGGGGCGTGGCGGCACCGACCCATACTAAACGGATCCAAATTATACAAAATAAAATTCTGAGAACCATAACTAACGCACCTTGGTACGTTAGGAATTCTGTCTTACATAACGACTTACACATGGAGCCGATCGATAACTACATCACTAAACTGTCTAGAAATGTTTTTAGAAGTATAGATAATCATGACAACCCATTAATTAAAGCACAAACATTGTTCACTTATCCTCATTCTAAAGTTAACTTTGCATACAAATCTTCAAAGTGGGAACTTCCATTGAAGCCTCCATAACTCAACAAAAAACACGTAATTTACACACTGAATTACATCACACGCTTCCGCAACTTTCTTAAAACTGGGTCAGTTGAAAATCTGACGTCATTCACCATTTTTCCCCCTGCGGCTGCAGGGAAACTTCGGCGTTTTTCGCCCGTCGATGCTTCTTCCTCCACCCCTCCCCCCTCCACGTATTGACGGCTTTACCTCTCTCAATTTGCCTCCCTCCGGGAGGCGTTACTCGTCTAATGGTTGTTCTTTTTCACCCTATCTTCAGGGATACTGGGTATAAGCATCACTGCTGGAACCCGACACATCTAATTTTCGTTTCGTTTCGTTTCGTATTGGTGACAGTAAGTGGGTACCCTTCCATCTCTCGTTACGAACTCGCGTGGCGTATTTTCGTAGTTTTTATGTAATAAAAAAACGTGCCGTTTTCAACGAATAAACGCACCCAAAATATAACCATTATATGGCTCCTCCCGTTACGAGAGTGTCTGAGGCATTGTGTATATCACTGACGTTCGCGCCAGAATCGCTACGGATAGCGTCTTGTAAACAAACACGGTGACTTCTGTGAGTGATGCCTTAAGTTTATATTATTAATTTTCATTTCTATTGAATTAAAATTAATTCTCGTCAGAATGCCTAGAACAAATGAAAAAAGAGTTTCGTGAAAGGGGGGGGGGACTAGCAGCAAGTCCAGGCGAAAGACTATATATCACCAGGTAGTTCTGTCGCAGCATTTATCATCTTTATCCATAAAGTTTTAGTGCTGTACACATCAGAGACTCTGCTGCAATCATTGGTCCGATGATGATTAAAAGCCGATTATCTTAACTTTTTGTTAATTTTGCTTCAGAAGAAGTAAAGCCACTTATTGAATTCTTGAAAAGGACACAGAATTTGACAATGAATATTGATTCTAGAGAAAGGAAAACAATATACGGAACCACGATTGATGCAGTTTTCTCTCATTTTCTTGATTGACTACAATCGAGTATTTTTATATCCTACATCATTTACCACACACCTTTTGTGTCTTTCTTGGAAAATTATGATGCAGAAAATTGAATAAAAATATTATTTTCATCCAATAAGTTCGAATTTTATTTCGCACTTATTGTATGAAAAGTTCGAATTTTATTTGATTAAAAAGTTCTTTCAGAAGTTTAATATAATTAGATCTATTCCTGCATTTATGGCCAACGTCGCCAAAGAAGTTTCACTTTTATCGTGTGGCGCTTTCCATGTTCTTTTCCCCCTTCAAATTTTGAATAATGAACGCTTTTTTCCAAGTAGCCGGGATCATAGTATTCCAAATCAAGTTTAAGATATCAAGGAAAACTAGAAGTGTATTATTACCAAAGTGTTTTACAAATTCTGGATGCATGTTATTAGGGCCAGGACTCTTACCATTCTTTAGACAGTTAATTGCCTTCCTTAACTCGAGTAAATCAAGATTTGTGACGAAAATATCCTGGATACTGCAAGCTGTCCTATGGTTCTTATTAATATCCTTTCTAATTACCCTCTGTCTTCTCCGCAGATAAAAGCGCTTAAAGTATCTTTGTCATGTGACGAGTCCCGGTTTAGTCTGAGTAGTGATTCTCGGCGGGTAACGATATGGAGAGAACGTGGAACACGTTTTGAACCAAGAAACATAACGGAAAGACATCATTTTCCATCAAGGGGAGTAATGGTATGGGCAGGCATCATGACGGCCGGCCGCGCAGACCTCCATTTCTTTGACACGTGGTCTGTGACTGCTCAAAGATACAGAGACGAAGTTCTTGAGCTTTATGTTCACTTGTTTCGAGGTGCTGTCGGTCCTGACTTCATATTCATGGATGATAATGCGCCATGTCACCGAGCGGTGCTGATTGATGACTTCCTTGAAACGGAAAACATCCAGCGCATGTCGTGGCCTGCGAACTCCCCTGATTTAAATCCTATCGAGCATGTATGGGATATGCTCGGGAGACAAATTGCAGCCCTTTCTCACCCACCAAGCTCCGTTACAGAACTGAAGAGAGCTCTCTACGAAGCTTGGAACCGTTTGAGCCCACAACTCATTCATCATCTCATAGCAAGTATGGTAAATCGCTGTGCAGGTGCCTGGCTGTCAGAGGTGACCACACGTCTCATTAAACTGTAGCATCAGTATTTTATTTAATGTTTTCTTTCGTTTTTTTTAAAGTGTGTATCCTTGCTATGCTCAGTTTTCTTTCAAACTGCTACTTTGGATAATAAAATTAATTATTATCATTCTTTTGATTTGCTTCCTTATTTTATTACCATTTTACACTCGCATATCACGTTTCCCGCCATTCTGATTTACAGTTCCTTCTTTATTCACATAATTATCAATTATGCTTAACTTTTGGACACCAGTGTACATTTGTTGTCATTTTCGTAACTTTGGAACTATAATGATCAAACTAAAGGTTATAAAGAGAACTTAAATTGATTTTGTGTCAATGTAGGGCTTGAAAAAATACAAATAGAATATAAATAATCCACACAAGTTAGAAAATCTAAATAAACCCGCGTAAACAAACAAGTGGTTGCCTGGGAATCGAGGGTCAGTTAAAAAGCTTGCATGGGTCAGTGGCTGACCCACGGGTCATAGGTTCGCCATTACTGGCTTAGATTCAAAAATGCATATCAACTCTTGTTACATGTACTATTAGCAATAGGTAAAAAAAAAAAAAAAATTCAAAGCATTAACCACAATAGAAAAAAAAAGCCTTAGCATTTTAAACGAAGACAAACTAGTTATTTTATTTTTCCGAGATAAGTAAGTTTAAAGTTTTGATTTGCCATAGGGATGTGAATAAAAGCGAACGCAAAAGCTATCATAATTCTGTGTTTTTTACGTTTAGAGCTTTCCCATTTTGTCAGGTTATAGAAAAGTGTATACAGAATAATTTAAGCTAAAAAAATTACATTTGATTTTTTGACCGATTTTTGTCAATTGAATCGTATTGTGTTCCTTAAATTTTTTATTTTAATTTTTTTTATTTATATATATATATATTTTTTTTTGCTATATAAAAACAAAAAATTAACCTCAAACGAATACTCGCATTGTTAACCAAGAGTTAAACCAGGAAACTGCAATATATTGCGTGAGAAATATAAATAGGGCTTAATGATTGAGAAGTGTCCCTCTATTCCAGAGTTCCGTAAACTCATTCTACCGCAGGAGAACAATTTGCGACTACAGAAGTGTAGCAATCGAACCTCATTTGAGGAATTTGGTCCCAGATTGTAGACTCGTAATTTTGTACCTCAGTCAAGTAACGAGGACGTCACCAGAACTGGCAGCCCCTCTCCGAACTTTTTCACTATACTAACGGGCAGAATTTAAGCCTCAACAGATTCAACGTGCACCAGCCCCCCTCTTCGCTTCATGTGTTCAGTGGCACCAGGTTTCGAACTCATGACACGCCAGCCATGAGTTCGTGCACATAACCACAAGGCTCTTCAATTAATTCCCACTCATTGAAAATGTTGCTGCTGCTTATGCCACCTGATCGACAGTAACATCAGATCAAGGTCCACGAAATTCATCGCGGCTAAGGGCTAGAATTTTACGCCTGTCGTTAGCCTAAGCTTTGAGCCCCCCAAGAGGGTGACGGTGCTATTTTGCTCAAGCAACACGATAGATGGCGACACTGTTCGGACCCACAGATTTAATGAGCACGTTCTCCGATTTATACTCGGCGGGCATATGGTGGCATCGGGCAATCGAACCCAGGCCTTCCGGTCTGGGGTCCGATGCTCCAACCACTAGGCTACCCAAGGCCCATTGAAAATGTTATATTTGCTAACTGTTTCATGGGATGAATGATATCACAAAAAGATGGTACTTCATTATCCTTACTTTCAAACCACAACACATTCCAAATAGGAAGTTTTTGCTTAAGAATTTCACATGACTGAAATGTTATATATATATGTAATAATCCCAGTAATATAATCGTTTAAAATAACTTTTAACTACCAATGGTCCCTCCCTTCAGGACAAACGTTTTAGTAATAAGTTAAGCCAGCCGCCTAACGGCAGTATTTTAAACTACCTCTAGCTACCCACTCAGATCATGTGATTTGAGACGCCTATAAATAGCGAGATTCCTGGAGACCAACTTCTTTTCGCTTCTGTATTATGCAATGCACATATTGATAAGTTTAAACATACCACAAATGTAAAAAACATCAGTGTGCAAATATAGTGATAAAACAAGAAGTAAAGAGAACACTAAGAGTTTGAGATTCCTCTTTACAGTAAAAGGAATTACTGAGGCCGACACTTTTCTCAGTATACTCCATCAATCTCAGATTATTTTCACTAAATACACACATTCACAGACATATTCCACTCACTTAATACTTTTATTTTTCACTCAAAGTAACTGCTAATTTCTCAAGTATTTAATTTATCTCTATTTCTTAAATTTTTTCAATCTTCATGACCACAAATGCAGCAAAGGGCTAAGGTTAAGCCGAACCAAAGTCTCCCCAAAAGTTCTCCCAGGATAGGAGTTTAAGCTTCCATGCGGGAAGCAGGCACTCCAAGAAGCATTGAACCATTCGCTTCTGTATTTTGTCTGCGTAAACATGTAGCCGGCTGCAGCTCATTGTGCATTCGTTTTCTTTGTTATGTGTCGTCCTTGTGATGTTTTATGTGTTTAAGATGTGGAATAAATAGTTTTAATTAATCACCGGAATGCCTCGTCAATCCCAGCCAAAGAAACCATCAACAATAGCGATCATATTATTAAGAATACATTTCAATGGTCACGTCTATTACAGATGTAATAACTTAAATTAATATCAACTCATAATTCGAATATCCTTTATTCATAACATCTAATTCATAAATCCTAATACTCTATTTCGAAACGCATCTCTTTCTCAAGCATTAAAAATATATTGGTTTATTACTGATTCTTTAAACATTGAAATTTGATAGATATTTTAGCGATTCCAAGAAATATAGGATCCTTAATGGTTTTCATGAGCTTTTAGTAATAGGTATTAATATTCCCTAAACAATGATGTCATTTCTATAAATAACTAGTTATTCCCTTCACCTAGACGCGTGACTGTATTTTTTACAATGTGTTTTCCCCGGTTCTTCCCTATATATAAATACTTGCTCTCTTGTATTTTTGGCTGAGTGTGAGAAGCATACTCAAATAAACAATGTGATCACGAGCAAGCCTCTTTTGAATTTTTCGGCCACGACTACTTCATCACTACTAATTAAAATGAAAATTTTCCTGCTGCAAATATATTGCATATATATATATAATCCTTTGTATTCTTTTCTTTTAATTTATAAAAACTTATATGTGAATGCATTTTTTCAGTGTTATTTTAACAAATAAGATTATCACTCCAACTCTAAATCTGTGATTATTTCTGAAATTTTAAAAACATTTCAATTTGGGATTAAGTACAATTTTTTAAAAGTTTATTGTTTCTAGAAGAAGTTACTTAAAAGTTCAATAATTTCAATCTACTGTTCCACATTTCATGTATTATTGAATATTCTATGCAAGGAAAGACCATGCTTTATAATACGGAAAAATCGTTCTGAGAGCTTATTAGAATAAGTAGCAAAATTTTTTGCTGCAGCTTTAGAACACTAAATTAGGGATAGGGAAACTGAAAACAGATGTTGATGGATTTCATTTTGTTTCAGCCATTACTAATAGAGAAACCAAACATATTTTAATTGATTAGGCTGAAAATTTTTAACTCTATTATTTGAAGTAAAACTTATATTTAATCTAGATCGTCATCAAATTCAATATAATTTGCTTTTCTAAAAAGATAAAATACTTTTTTTTTTGGAAGAACTGATTTATAATACAGGAGAACGTTGTTTATCGGAATCAATTGAGACCGGACACCGTTCGGATACGCGATTGTTCGGATAACCAGAAACCGAATGCGATCCATGCAGTATATGAAACCAGACACTATACGAATATTGAAAATCATCACATGCGGGAAACGGGCTTGAAGAAAAAGCAAAATAGGTGCAAAATGTCGCAATGTTACCTTGATTGTGGAAAATAATCACTTATTTTTCGCTGCACCATTGTACACCTTCGTTTTTTCACTTCAAGGTCTCTGATTCTCTTAAGCAGCAGTAGGTGAGTAGGACAGCACTCTGATTGTTGTTCGTACCACTCCATAGCTGTCTCTAACGCAGAAAAACGCGTCAGAATTTGATGGACCCTTGCTACTTTTGTTGCTGTTTTCTATCACTTTTGGCCTCACTCCAAACAACTGTTGAGCTCATTGCACTGTTCGAAAACATATCCGGACTTTGGTCCGGATAATAAACGTTCTAACAAACGACGCTGTACTGTATGTATAGTGCAGCTGTTTTATGAACTTACTGCAGTACTGATCGTAATCTGTGTTCACACTTGCGCATTCTTTTTATGTAACTTCGTAAAATACACATTCGTTAGACTGTGATTTCACTAAACGGGAATTTTTTGTCTTTACATAATTATCTCCGTCAGAAATCCTTAACCAACGTACATAACGTTTAAAATATTGCTACGAATTTTGATTATTGAACGCTTAAATTAGAGTAAATAATTTATATTTGGATGTGTAATACGTTAATATTACTTTCTGTTGTGTTTATTTTATGCTAAAATTGTTTTATTCTTTAACAACGCCGTTCCTTACATTATAATGGTGATTCAACAGAAACTTGGCGAAATGTTCATGATAGAGACAAGTTGGCATCATTTTTGGAGACCGCATGTATACTTCTGGAAATTTCTAGAGAAATCTATTAATATCACGATTTGTGACGTAAACGGATCTTTCTCGAAAGATCCATGCAGGCTATAAATAGGATCAGCTAGCTGAAGATGAGTCAGTATTGTTTCGATCGTTGAAGAGTCAACTAGCGATTATTTGCTGCGATCGAGCGAGTGCTTCCGACTAACCTTAATCGTTATGTATTTGCAATTTTAGCCACTTATAGTTGTGCCTGAGTGCTGTAAAAGGTGTGAAGGCCTTCTGGGATTTATTAAGCGAACTTTAGTGCTGTATCATGTATTTCAAGGATTGCTTTTCTTCAATAAATTTTCATCACTTCTGAAGAATTGCATAGCCTTTTTAGACTGAAAGCATAAAATCCTCGTACCCCAATCTGCGTAACAATATGTTGGAAGCACCAGTTATAATTCTATACTGACGTTCTAAATATGTTTCAATCTATATTTTCAACAAAGTACCTTTTAAATAATTTACTGCATGATTAAATTTGTTTATGTAGAGTGAAAAAGATTCACAATACATAGATTAAATTTGCGTTTAAAATAATTGGTCTTAAATGCATAGCGAAAAAGATTTATAATACATACAGTCGACTCTCGATAATTCAAACCTTCGATAATACGAATCTCTCGATAATTCGAAGTACAAGCTTAGTCCCTAGAAAAACTCTTGATATTTCGAACTAAAATAATACATTTTGTACACTCAATATTTCAAAGTAAAACCTGTGGCTGGCCAGATTAAAACCCTCTATAATTCGAAGTTATCTCATAAAACTCTCGAGAATTCGTACACTCACTGTCATCTGCAGTCCTGTAATAAACAGGTTGAAGCTTACAAGTTTTGCGTTGTGTTGTCTCTGCGTGTCTCCCCTGTAACGTAGCCTCTTTGATGAACATTTGTCCGTTAGCCCTTCTTCGTGTTTACCGATTCCTCAGGCGAAAAGACACTTTTATGTTTTCATTCTCTTAAATGGACAATAGACAAATCGCACCTATTGCCAGCCGTCCATTTCTTTCGTTTAACACGTGGCCTTGCTACACATGTGTTCAGAAAGGATGGTTTACTATTGTGAAGAAGAGATACATGGGATTGTGTATGTATGTGTTGAATGTATTCTTTTAGAGTACAGGACTCTTAACTTCTGTAAAATATTTATACCGTATAATACGTACTTTTTAATAATACTTTAAAAAGGTTTTTAGACATATGTACACAATTATTGTTTTATAACATAGTTTCAAATTTAAATGTGTTAGGAAAAAAATTTCCCTTCATGTAATTTGGGAATTATTTCTAACTTCCTGCTAATTCGAACTCTTGATAATTCGAAGTTTTTCATTTGTCCCTCCAACTTCGAATTATCGAGAGGCGACTGTATGTAGCATAGGCATTATCTTCTTAGGTATGTGGAAATTGACAATGCGAGGAACTCCGTAAGACACATTGTCATTAAAAAAGGAACTCTATTGAAATAATAATCAAAATATTTAATAAAAGCAGGCACTTTATCTGCAAATGCTACCTTTAAAAATTTCCAATATTTTTAAAGATTGTCTCTTCTAAAAGAACTATAAAAAAAGACTTTAATTTAATTTCTCATTTCGAAACTAGAAAAAAAATTGCTTGTTTCTTCCAAGCACGATTTGGATGACATTTTCAAAGAAAATATTAAATACCAACTTCAAATGCTTGTTTAAAAGTGAGATTAGTTGTTCCATCATCGGTTACGTTGCAATTATTTTTTTATGTTGCGTTATCTTATTTTTACAGACTGTCGAATAAACAATGCTTTAGTGTTCCTTCATCTAGCTTATTTGTAAGAAAATCAACAATTGTATAACCTATTCCATATTCTTCAGGTTTCATTGAATTTAGCAAATAGAAATCATACTTATTAATTGGATGCGTCGTAGAATTAAAATATAATATTTTAGAACAGCATTTACAATATTTTTATAATTATTTATTTTTGGTCAGCTGTTTGTAAGCTAATTTCTAGAGAATTATTGTGTGAGTAGTATTTTTTGAAACCATATTTTACCCTTGGGATATATACAAAAGAACACAGATATAAGTTGCTTTTTGTAATTTATTAATCCTATTAACAGAAGCAGAGCAAATTTTGATGCGGTTATCAAAGTGATTTAAAAAGTTCAACGCGTAGTACGAAGTTTTCGTTTATTAAAAAGTATTCTTTACCTCAATTTCTAGCTCAATCCAGTGCTGGGCGGGCACCACGGGGCCCGGATAAGCTGGACTTACCCGTTTTTCTGGAAATAAATTTCGATCCTCCAGTGCCAAGGGGGCTTGTAGATCTTCTGCGCCCAGGGCCCGAAATGAGCTTAAATCGACATTGGCTCGATTCCTTCTTATTTCCCTATTCTATTTATTACACTACACTTTAACAAGTACTTTTTCTCCTCCTTGATTTATTAACCCCATTTTATCATTTTGAATAGCGTTGCATCCTTTGCTGAATTCACTGTGGTTCAGGGCCATTTTTAACTTCCCCGGCACTCTAGGCACTTCAAATTCTCTCTCTTACCCCCCACCCCGCACACACTATTTCCGGAACTCTTACCTCCTTCAGTTCTTACACTGCCAGTTTTGGTTGGAGCGGGATTTTTTTTTACGCCTTCCAATTTTTTGCGCCCCCAAATTATTTACGCCCTAGGCACGTGCCTAAGCGGAAAAGTAACCTAGTCTGGGCTCAAAAAGGGACCCCCAGGTTACCATGTTTTTATGAACTCGTTTTCTTGTAAGTCTGTCCAGATGGAATTTTGTAATTGATTTTAAACTAACTTCCTGATGTGCTAGAGACTTGAAATTATGATTATACCTCAGAAGTGGATGATAATGCACAAAAATGGTCATAAAAACATAGCGCATAAAAAAAAAATTATTGAAAAAATTATTTTTTATTATTGTTGATCAAGTAATTTGAAAAAGATTTATTTGTTTCTCTATCTCTAATTTAAAAAAAAAAAAAGCAATATCAAGCGCAGTATAATTTATAACTAATAACTTAATCTTTTACATTTTTGCAAAAACAAAAACAAAAAAAAATATTACTGAAACTGAAGATTTTTTATCCTAATCTCAATCAATAAATCTCTCCAGCTGTCAAATGCCATTAGTTTTCCATATCAGCCAGAGTTAAGCGGATAAACTCCTCAAATAGTGTTATTCCAAGATTCCCAAAGCATATGACCCAATCCCGACTAGATGTCCTTTAGGTCAACATGATTGCAAATAGATGGTCTAAAAATAGCAAAGCAAACAGATCGATAAGACTAACTGCGGCCAGTGATAAAGAATAGGACCCTAATTTGGAACGCTTCTTCAGATACAAAAGAACTGAAATATTAATATTATATTCTGGCTTCTCGCTATCCTTCGTGAGCAGTATATTTTGCTCAACTCCTCATTTCTATCAGAATTGTTCAATTTTTCTCGGTATAAAATTTGTTTCACATTTTTTCTCTTATACTGCTATGCAAAATGAGCTGGCCCTTTATGTGTTTAAGCCAAAAAATAATTATTTATGGAATATTTTGAAATATTAAAAACAGATGTATGTACAATGTTACAAATTTTCATGAAAATTGAGGCCTTTTTCTGTAGTCAAATTTTTAAATAGTAATTTTTAATGACTGAACTAAAAATTAGACTCCAGGGAAAGAATGATTTAAAAAGTAAAATAGGAAAAAGAGTTCATTATACAAATAAAATCTCTAAACTAAACTCAATGGCGCAACAGCCCATGAGGGCCAAAGGCCTATTGGACCCATCTCAGTATACGTGACCATTGGGCGCTGAGGTGCATGAGCATATTTTCCTATTAAGTGGTCAGTCTGAGGCGAAACCCCCAGTGTTTAGTCCCCAAGCAAGCTTGATAATCCTTTATCGACCCAATGAAGAGATGAAAGGCTGAGTCGACCTTGCCTAGCCCGAGGATAGCACCCCGAACCAGGGGTGTGGAAGTACGATACGTTACCACTCAGTCTCATATATATCTCTAAGTTACCCGAAATTTCCCATGTGAGAAAAGAATACGATAAAGATCAAAGAAATGACAAAAGTAGGTAAAGAGTAATATAATGCTTTTTTGCTTTCCTAACTTCAAAAATAAGGTTTACTCCAAGCTTTTCACTTGCAAACAACTCTCCATGTATGATAAACGAGGAGCTGACTCACGTCATATCTGTCGAGGTTCAAAGTTCTAACTGGCGTGGTATGGGAGTTTGGAGAAGGGGATGCAAGTTCAGGCGTCGTCTACGTTACTAGACCACCGTTCAAAATTTTGAGGTCCTTCGCAAGCATTCGATGAATGGCTTAAAGTGTAATGTTTATCAACATTACACTTTAAGTAACCAATAGATAGGGTACACTTAAGTTTCCAATAGATAGGGAGGGAGAAATTTTATGTTTCACCCTCTTTTCTAGCAGGAGATAAGGGCAATTGTTCACTATAATATATACAGTAGATTCTCGATTATTCAAAGTTGGGAGGGATCGATGAAAAACTTCGAATTATCAAGAGGGTCGGAAAAACCTACCAAAATACACAAAAAGAAATTTTTTTTCAAAGACATTTAAATTTGAAACTATGTAATAAAACAACAATTGTACATATGTATAAAATTATTTTAAAGTCTTTTTAAAAAGTACATATTAAAAAGTATGAATATTATACAGAAGTTAAAAGACCTGTATTAAAAGAAACATTACAATCTGTTATCGGTTCTCTCAGACTATATGTCCTCAACACCATTGGTTCTTCAAGGTAGGGTCCAGTCCGGCACGTGTCCTATTTGGTGCCACACAGTCACAGATGAGTCATAAATCCTCATGTCACTCCGACGCAAATCCTACGCATCTCTTCTTCACAATAGCTGTCGACCCTTTCTGAACACATGCGAGGCAAAGACACGTGTTAAACGAAAGGTATAGACGGCTGATAACAAGTGCGGCCAGTCCATTGCCACTTGAA
>BMAO01001851.1:0-22251 GCA_019973975.1 Trichonephila clavata
GTGGAATTTTTGGGTCACGTTGTCGAAAAATGGATCGGTGCGCCCTTCAGTTGCTAAAACGATAGCTGTCCAGAAGTTCCCTGTACCAACGACTGCCAAACATGTTCAAATCTTTTTAGGACTCACTGACTATTTTCAAAAATTATTCCGTCATACTCTAAAATAGCGAAACAATTGATTGATCTAATTAGAAACGACAATCCATTGCCTTTGAACTACCTCAAATAGAAGCATTTGAAAAAGCTCAACAATTATTGACTGAAAGTTCAGTATTAAGTATTTTCCAGCATGAAAAATTACAGAATTGCACACGGATGAAAGTAGACAAGGATACAGAGCCGTCTCACTCCAGGAGGCAGAAGATGGGAAATTGCATCCTGTTCAATGCATGTCTAAGAAAACTACTCCGGCAGAGGAGAAGTATAGCAGCTATGAACTTGAAGTTCTTGCTGTTGTCAACGATTTAAAGAAATTTCGTAACTACCTTTGGGAAATCATTTCACAGTCATAACGGACTGCTCAGCGTTTCAAGAGACTATGGACAAAAGGATTTGGTTACTCGTTTAGCTCGATGGGGATTATTGATGAAGAGTTTGATTATGAAATTGTGCATCGTTCCGGCCAGATAATGCAACATGTGGATGCCCTTAGCAGATATCCAGTCGCAATAATTACTAACGATACTCTAACCGCAAGATTAAAAAGGGCACACAAGAGTCTGAATACACTCAGAGTCTAAGGTCACTGATTGAAACAAACAGAATTCAGACACTTCGATAAAAAACGAAATACTTTACAAATATGTTGAAGGTCGTGAATTGATAGTTGTATCAAGATATATGCAAACTGAGATAATCAAGTTAGCACATGAGAAGGGGGAATTTCTCCATTGCCAAGACTGAAGAAGTTGTCAAACAGGTATTCTTCATTCTTAATTTGAGCAAGCAGTGCAGAATGTAATTGTTAACTGTGTGCCATGTATATTGACCAACAAAAAGAGTGGAAAAAAGGATGGATTTCTGAACCCTATTCCTAAAGAGAGAAGACGTGCCATTAAGTACTGATCACGTCGATTTTATTGGACCTTTGTCTTCTACTAACAAGAAATATTAGCATATTCTCACAATAATGGAAGCTTTTACAAAATTTACCTGGCTTATCCCGTTAGATCTACTTCAGTAGAAGATGCTTTGGATAAATTAAAATTGCAACAAAATACTTTGGTAATCCAAAAGAATAATAACAGACAGAGATGCTTTTACTCTGGAGCTTTTGGAGATATTGTGCTAATGAAGGCATTCAGCATTTGAAAGGCGCCACGGAGTACCCGGAGGGGAATGGCCAAGTCGAGAGAATACACCGAACTATTATTCCCGTTTTGACCAAACTTTCACAATTGCGGAGTCTACCAAGTTGTTCAAGTTCGTAGACCCACTTCAAAGAATTTTAAATAGTACATTTAATCGTAGTACTGAGTGGTCTCCATTTGAATTATTAATTCGCGTCACCATGAGAAACAAGGAAGACCTTCGTCTGAAGGAGTTACTGATGGAGGAAATGATGGAGGAATTGCAAGAACAGAGGAACCAATTACAACAAGACGCAAAGAAAATATCTAGATGATACAGGTAGAGAATAAAAGAACCTATGACAGGAAGTGCAGGAAGGCCCCTAACTACTGGAAGGGTGACTTGGTGGTCATTCAGAGAACACAATCTGGGACAGGTTTGAAATTAAGGCCTAGGTTTTTGGACCATATAGAATAGTTAAGTAAAAACCTAGAGATAGATATGATTTAGAGAAAGTGGTTGATCATGAGGGTCCTAAGATAACAAATTCATCTGCTGATTTAATGAAATTTTACTCACCATGATATATATTTTATAAAAACGTTTCCATTGTTTTTAAAAACATAATGTGTATTAATGTGTTTTGTTTCTTTGCTATTAATGTTTCATTTTTGAGAGTTGTATCCTTATTTTCAAATTTTAATGTCTATTGTGGAATTTGTATCTCTGATTAGTATTAATTTTGCCGAGGCCTATATTTTATTGTATGTTATGTAAATCACTGAGGTCAGTGATTCCCAGGATGGTCAAATTTGTAGGAAAAAGATGCAGGTTTTTTATTTTTTAAAATTCTTATTTGAATTGTAAGAGATGGCGCCACTAATGGAAACCACGTGAATCTTCGCTTCGCGATACAGTGATGTCATATGTCTATGATGTGGCAAAAAACTAGGAGTTGCAGGAAATATTGCCGGAAGGTAGGTCAGATGGAACCTGTCTCTACATTTTTTGAGAGTGAAGGGGTGTTTTCCGAATTAGTATAGTGCTATTTCGGTAAGAAAATTGCTCTTGAGTTAATTATTTGAAACCCCTTGTAAATAGTTAAATGTTTTGGTTGTGTTTTAATAAATTAGGTCATTTTAGCTCTCTGTGATAATTTAATATTAAATTTGAATCTTCCCCTAGAAGCAGTCCCACATATACAGGGTGCTTCAAAAAATGTATACACACTTTGAACTATTGTAGTTTTCCCCCTCTACAAGGCTAATGTTATATTTCTTCGCCAGGTGCCAGCATAATCGTCCCTCTATGTTATATTATCAGTTGGAATTTGTAATATCAACATGGGGGACGTACGTTTGAGTTTTGAAGAACGTAAGCAGGTTATTAAGTGGTACTGGAAGTTTGAGAATGTAAATGAAGTTCAAAGACAGTGGAGAAGGGAGTATGATACAGAACCACCTTCAAGATTAACAATTACACGCATACGAGACAAATTCGAAGTTCATGGAACAGTGTGTGATGTGCATAAAGGTCATTCAGGTCGGCCTCGAACAGCTACAAGTGATGAGTCATCAACGGCAGTCTTGGAACTGTGTGTGTGTTTTAACGCTCTCCTAACAAATCTTCAAGACAAGGGGCACGTGAAAGTGATGTAAGTGCTAGCAGCGTGCTACGCATTCTGAAGAGAGGCAAGTATCGTGTTTACATTCCAAGGCTGGTGCAACAGCTAAATGACGACGATCCAGATCGAAGGTTGCAATTTTGTGAATGGATTCAGAAGATGGTGATACGTAAACCGGGATTTATGGGTAGCATCATTTGGTCGGATGAAGCCCAATTCAAACTTAATGGAACTGTCAATAGGCACAATTGTGTTTACTGGGATGAAGAAAATCCTCACATTACAATTGAAAAAGCTGTAAATTTGCCTGGTGTAAATGTGTGGTGCGGTTTGGTCTTCAAGGGGACTCATTGGACCTTTTCGATTTGAAGGCACTGTAACTGGTATTAATTACCTAACAATGCTTGCTGATTCCATATTTCCTGCCATTCGTGCATTATACGGTAATGATGAATTTTATTTTCAACAAGATGGTGCTCCGCCGCACTATCACAGGGACGTACGAGCTTACCTGGATCAAAATTTGTCGGGCCAGTGGATAGGACGCAGGGGGCTTTGAAATTTAACTTTGTAGAACGGTAAATAAATTTTCTATGGAAGTTCAAAGGTGTTATATATTTTTTTGAAGCACCCTGTATATATATATATATTATATATATATATATATATATATATATAATACAAATAAATTAATAAGAAAAAGGTTTTAAAAAAAAGTATTTCTCTATATATTTACTTGTGATTTATTTCAAGTAAATGTAGTTCTCTAAAATATTCTAAGCAACATGAATTATTTGCCGAAGCGAAGAAAAAATATTTCGTTCTGCCTTCGCAACAGAATTTACCGACAGCATACAAGACCTGAAAATATACAATCTCGAGAAAACGACGAATAAATAATATTTTGAAGCTTAAGATATTTGTAGAAAACTGAATATTTTCAATTCACTGAAAAAAATACGTAGAAAAAAAAACAAAAATGCACAAAAAAAGACCCTAAAGATATTGCAAACACATTTGCACGCACATTTCTAACAATCCCTAAGAAATAAATATAATGCAATGTATAAATAATAACACATTAGATATATAATATATCTCTGAAAAATATGCTTACGTTGAGATAGATAAAAAATATTCACAAGGATAAATAATGATTCACACTTACACAAACACATAAAATAAAGTTTTCTTGTGCATGCGCCTTTTACGCTGACAAAACAACCCATTTATTCCTCATAATACACTGCTGTATTACACGTAAAATTCAACATCATGAAAGAATCATCAGAATTTAACGAGCTTTGCAACAAGTATCAATTATAGGATGTTACGTAAAATAGTAAGTTTCAGAGCCACCACACACGCGTGCCGTGCGGAGCGCACTCTGAACTGATGCTAAAAACAAATAAGCAGAGGACTGTAGAGAGACGTTGAAAATGTTTAATGATTATTTGTTAGTGGCGTACGTTTAGTGAGACCTAAGTATGCCTCCATGACAAAATAAGGTGAAATTCCAAGTACTTACGGAGTGTGAATGGGGGAGCATTATCGGTCATCAAGAAGAAGGATTTTCCTATCTCACAATAGGAGCTCGTGTGTAGCGGAACAGTTTAATAGTGATGTGAGTTTGGAAGTAGGGGACCGGCGAGCACCGAACCATACGAAAAACTGGCGGTGGATGACGGAAGTTAACGTCAGCACGTGACTATCGACACCTGCCTTACATGGCGGTGAAGGTCGTCTTCATCTAGGCAGTGGGCAGCACTTTGGTTTACTGCTACAGGTGTACTAATGTCGGATCGTCAATTCGGAAACGTCTGCTGCACCGTGGGATTGCATAAAAGACTGACTTTATACGGAATTCCCATCACGGCAAACCAACAATGGCTGCGTCTACAATGGGCTCATGAGCACAGAGCCTGGCAAGCTGATTGGCACCAAGTTGTCTTTTCAGATGAATCACGCTGCAATTTGTGGGACCATGATGACCGCAACCCTGTTAGGCACTATGCCGGTGAACGCTACCTAACAAAGTGCGTTATCGCATAACATAGTGGCCTAAACTATGGAGATTAAGTTTAGGGTGCAATTTCGTACCATGGACGATCCAATTTGCTGTGAATGGAGGGTAATATCAATAGCAACAGGTACGTCTGTGAAGTGCTACAGCCGGAAATCGTCCCCTTTCTTCATGGCATCCCTGCAGCTATCTTCCAGTAGGATAACGCACGTCCACATATTGCAAGGCTGCTCGAGACTTCTGTTCAGTCCAACACATGCGACTTCTTTTTGGCGTGCTTATTCGCTGGAGAAGTCGCCTATTGAGGACGTGTGGGATTTGGTTGGTTGGCATCTCGCTCGTGATCCGCGTCTTTCAGCTTCAAAAGACGAACTTTTGCTGTGCATACAAGCAATATGGAATTCTCTTCCACAAGCAGACATTCCAAATCTGTTTTCAATCCATACCAATTCATATAGCAGCACGTATTGCCGCGCGTGGGGCTACACCAAATACTGATTTCGGACACTTAATATTGTTTTTTCTGCTTTGAAAATTCCGTCCTTTATTTTTACTAATACAAGTCGTTTGAGCAGTAAATTTCATTTAATTCTGATGATTCTTTCATGGTGTTGCATTTTTTACTAACAGCAGTATACATTTCCTTAGAAACGTTTTGTTTGCTCTCATAAATGAAGTGTAATTTTAACTCAATACTTTTTCATTATCTTTGTTTCTAGATCAAGCGAAAAATTCTTTGATCAATAAACAATAGTTAGATATAATATTTCTTAGCATTTCTAGAAAACGAATCAGCAACAGTTTTGGCTTACATTCGATATCTAATGGATTTTTTTCAATTATGCGTCATGTATTTCATGGTATGAGTATTTTACTTATTACGATAAGTTTTAAGAAAAAAATCCGATTATCTTGATAAGACTATAAGCATGTAAATACGAAAATATCTATAACAATCATGTTTTTCTATATGTATCTGAAAATATATCTTTTATTATAACTCCTATTTAGAGTGATATATTTTTTTTTTTGAAATTTATTTTCTTCTTTTAGTCAGAATGCCAGTTCAAAAGAAAATATCTATTTTAATATTAATAGTATTATTTACATTAATACGACTAAATTATTTCAAATAGTGTGAAGTTTAAATTGTATAATTTTGTCATTCTTGTAATATATTTCATATTTAAATTAGAATTTTTTTTGCACTTCAAATATTTATTACAAAATAGTTGTTATCAAAGTGAAATCAGAATAATTTGTCTTTTTGGAATGTTTTTTTGAAATATAAATTGGTATTATTTTTCCTTGTTGACAGTTTAGTATATTTTAAGTAATTTTATACTGAATAAGCAATTTTCCTCAAGCTTTATTAGTTATAAAAGCATTATTCTGTAACAGGATGTTAATGTTGCTAATGTCACTTGTCTGCCTTCAGATCAAGGCACGCGACATTCATCGTAGCGAAGGGAGAGAAGTATACTTGTCGTTATCCGTACGTCTGAGCACCATACAGGTGACAATACGATTCAGCTCTGTCCCACACCAATTTTGCGGAATAACACCATGGAAGCTGTCAGGTGACTCCCACCTCTCTTCTCTTTATATGAACCTCACCGGAGGACAAGGCTTGACGCCTAATTACAGTAACCCCCTGTCGCATAGGCACTATACATTTACAATCGCCCATGCAATCTCAGGGATTCAAATCCAGTCCCTACGACACAGCAGTCATTGTCACTAACCAATATATGGGGTGGGTGGTACATTATAACGTATCCATATCCATTCAATTAGTATTGTTAAGAACTGTGTGAAAGAAATGAGTTTGCCAAAAAAATGTTAGAATGAAACTGTATTTTCAGACACATTTTATCTTTTATGTAAAAAAAATAAATATTATAAAATGATTATTAATAATTTTCCCAAATTTTAATCCCATAAAATAACAATTCCCTATTTCCCAATACTGTTTTTAATGTTTAGTCTGTGTCTTATTAAACATTTTAATATATATATATATATATGCATACATATAAGATATAATAAATATTAAGGTATGAAATAAACAAAATTATGTTATATAAGTGTTTAGATGTTTTACAAATTAAATGCCATTCACTGCATGGAAATCTAGCAAAATCTTTTTATTCTATAAAGCTATATTAATTATTACGAAATGGCTGTATATCTTATAAATGTGTTGCAAAATTCGTATTACTATTTTAGTGTTTTTCTCCTTGGATAATTGAAGAAAAAATTCTCTTAAAATGGTAAGGTAAAATGAAGTTAAAGTGAAACTATTATTCAAAAAAGCCAATCAATGTACCGAATACTCACATACAAAAATTATGTAATGCACACATTTTTACCAATATATCCAAACTGCTTAAATCAGTGTCTCAAACTGTGGGGAGCCCCTTCCACGGGGGAAGGGTAGCTCGGCAAGGAGAACGTGACCATTTCGATAATAAAAGAATTTAAAAAAATAACAGTGGAATGAAGTAAAACAAAATACTTCTGACGTAATAAAAAAATACACATTTACAGTAATATAATTTATATGTATCATCTGGCGGTATTACCTCATCAAAAATAAAAGCTTTGATCTTTGATCCTATAACCATATAATCCCAGGATGAGAGATTTTTTTTATCACTTTTTCTTTTTAAAGCTAAGACACGACTCTTTCTGAGAAAAAACATAACCCAGATAAAGAATCAAAAATTTTTAGGAAGTTAAAAAAATTCATCACTGAATTCATCATTATGATTGAAATACTGAACATTTTCTGTAGGAATAAAAAGAAGATTTAATTAACTTTTCACCCCTGATCAAGCAAAGCTGTTGAAATAATGCATGTTACTCATGATAGTGAAATTTAATTTAAGAAAAGCGATGGACATGTAACGAAAGGAAAAATTTCAAATGCTTCCTAAAGAACTTCATCAACTAAAATGAAGCCGTAAGTGTAAGAAACACTGCGCCCTGACAAAAAGACACAAGCAAAACAAAGTTCAACATGCTATTTATCAATCATTAGTAAAACTTAAGTATTTATCGACAGTAAAACTACAATAATTTGAACAAAAAATATGACATTCTTGGCTGCAAATACCATTCCTGTATTATTAGTGGAAAGTGTCTGTGGTTTGTCTCCTTTATTAAGGTCATGCACATTTGAATAATTTATGTAAGTTCAGTTTTATCGGATTTTTTTTTTAAACTATCAAAGAAAAATTGAAAAGTCTTTGAATGTAGGTAAATATACTTTCTCCTGATCAAATTATTTACTCGAATTACTATTTTTATCGTGCGCATTGAAAATAATATTAAAAAAAGGTTGGGATGACTGACTCACCCCGCACGACCATTGCCGTTAATATGGAGTGCGGTCCTGCACCCGGGCTAAGACATTTTGAAGTATTTTCGCTTCAAATATTAAAAATAACACAATTATTCTTCATCGGAATTTTACATTCTTTTTCATCATTTAACATTAATTCTAAATGCTAATTCTGTGAGTCTAAAAATAACAGTTCATTTAAAACTATTTACAATATGACCACTCATTAAAAAAAACTTTTTACATTTTTGTATACATTGTCGTGCACTTGGTTTTACTCTCCTTGCAATTCAGCTATTCTGTTATTTATCTTTATTTTTTTTAAAAAAATGATCTCATGCAAAAAAAAAAAAAAAGAGTGGGTACTTCAGCCAGTATACTTTTTATGTATCAGTACTGCACAACGTATTTTTAACTAATTTCTTAATGCTAAATTAAGAACAAGTTTAATAATTATTAGTGACTTACATGAACTTGTCTTGCAGAGCAAAGTTTTTCAAACGAATGTTTAATATTAGAAATTGACAGTTTGAGTTATTTTGCGATATTTAGCTGGAGATCTATACTTAGTCTTGAAAGCAGCCGTAGCAGAAAATTCGGTTTCATAAAATATATGTTGTTGAATAGATGAAAAATAGGGTAATAGTATACAAATGCTTTTGTTTTCACTGCAGAAAATTCATTCACCTCTGCTCGAAATTCAAAGAGCGTTTTTTTCAAAATTGACTTTTAATTTCGCCACTGGATGTAAAATCTATGAAGATTTCTTCTTCGCAGTTGAGAGCCCTTCTGAAGTATTTTGAAATGGATCCCTAACCCACTCGTAAATTGCTATCAAGTTGTCCTCAGCAAATAAATACTTTTTAAAATTCATTGGGAACATGGCTAAATGATTTTCAATGGTTTATAAAAAATTTCCCCATGTTGTTCTTCAGATTTGTAAGTATTAACACATAACGCACACAGGGGCTTTTCTCTCCATTTACTTCAATAATTTTAAATACAAAATTTAAGTATTTTTTAGAATATTTCCATGATTTCATTTTCGGAAAATGCTCGTCTGTGTACTTGTTGATACTTTATTATTGTGGAATGTTCGCTTACAACTTAAAAGTGTATATGTGATTTTGTTTTAATCTACTGTCGTAAATACTCAATACTGTGAATTTCAACTAACATAAGCGTGCAAATTATAAAATGCACATTCACGATAGATTCGGTTGCTATAAAAGTATCGACTCGACCAAAACTGACTGGAATTGTACGATGTACAACATTTTTTCATGTTTTGTGCAGACGCCCGACAGGTTGCCCAGACTCACGCAAACGTTCCCAAGAAGGCCAGATGTGATGAATATGATAGAGAGCTACAGACAAGACCAGAGGTACTCAACCTTTTTTTCTGCCGGGCCGTATACATATGTTAACTATTTCACGCCGGCCGTAACATGAGGTTAATGGGGGGTTGCTTTATAAGATCAAGATAGTATAGAAAATTTAAAATGTGGAAATTGATCAAATTATTATTATTCTTATTTTGCTCTTTTGAATTATTATATTTTATATATTTTATTTTTGTCACTGAATTTTTCTAAATTGGAAGCATTTAAGACTCACAATTTCTGCATCTGTAAACAGTTTCATATGATAACCAATTATATAAAAAAATTTAATTTCTTGCCTTTGTTATCGCTGAGACATTACCACTGATAAATATAGTTTTGCTGTTGTAAAGATTATTAAAGAAAGCCTATTTATCATCTCTTGAGAGAGATCTTCGAGGGAAAGCGTCAAGAAACGATTCCTGTTTATTGGTATTTTTTAAATATACTTTCGTGATAAATCAAACAATAACTGAACCATGCTTCTTTTTTACTACAAAATAGTAAATTTCCCAGTCGTCTGGAAACAATTTATTTTTTTTCGAATATTTTTCACTCTCAAGATATTAAAGATAGTTAAAAATTAGTTCTACTCATAAAATGTTAGCTACTCCACTGCTGTCTATTATTACTATTCAGAAAAAAATAACAATTCGCATGCGACATCGACAGCAAAAAGCAAAACTGATATATTTGGTTTTTTAGCAAAGAATTTCCCAACAAGGTTTCATAAATAAATAAATGAATTACTCAGAGCAAGGGTTATGATCGAGCCACTTAAAATGACCCGGTGAGGACTAGACTATTTTTCTAATGACATTTGTTCTTTTAGAAATAGATGATGGAAGAAATAAATCTTTAATTAAATATCATTTTGCAATCTGTTCCAATTAAAAAAAATTAGAGAAAGAAAAAAAATACGCAATAAAATATTATATCCTTTATTTAAAAGTAATTTATTTATAATATATATATATAAATATATATATATATATATATATGTATTATATATATTATATATATGTATATATATATATATTATATATATATATATATATATATATTATATTATATATTTATATATATATATATAAATATATATATATGTTATTTTAAAGTAACGTATACAAAATTTTATACGTATCTGGTTAATTTGTATGGTTTATAATCAAGATCGTATTGTATCTTTAGCGTCAGAGATTATTATTATTGCATTCAATACATTATTATTGTATAAGGGGAGGGGTGCGATAAAAATTATGTATGAAAGTTGTATCTCCAGTATTGGAAGTTTGAGAAGCAGTGGCTTAATTCACTGAACATTTTGAAGAACTATGACATTGAGCGTGAATATGTGCCTTATAACTTTGAGAGTGAGACTGCTGGGAATCCAATTATGAGGCTGCAGAGCTCATCCAAAAGCATTACCGACTAATTTTCAACGCAGAGGGAGGTTTCCGTGGTCAAGGGATAATTCATTAGGGACTATTAAAGACTGGGATAAGGTAATACTTAGTTGGACGGAAAGTTAATTTTGTATTTCGGGTAAGCAAAATAGTGTCTGTGAAAACCGATGCACACTTGAGGAATTCAGCCTTCAGTGTCTGAAGCCTACTGTAATACAGCCGACGAAGATGATGATATGGAACTGCATGTATTATCTTTGTTTTAGAAGACTTCAAATCTTCAGCAGGAGAGTGAAAAAGCCATAGATTAAACTGAAGCATTACAAATAAAATTGATACCATCATTGAGAGATCCGGTCAGTGATATATATTTTACGACGATAATGCTCCGTTTTACCGTATCAAGGGTAGATAAGAAATGGTTCGAAAACAATACTTTGAATAGGAGTATAATTGTTAAAAATATTTTTAGTATCTTAATTTAATTAAGAACGCATGTCATAAAACTGGTCGTGATACTTCAACTAAAAATAAAACTTAGATAAACATGAGTTAATTTAAGCCTAAATGCTTGTTCTTAACCATGTTGTCACGAAAAAAAGCACTCGTAAAATTCGTATGTTATTGTTAAAAAGATGTAGAACCGTAATTAAAGCAAAAAAAATTACAGATTCTCCTCGAGGGGGCAGTAGAACTAAGAGTTAATTTGAGTCAAACTCCGGATGTTATTGATTCGATTGGCTAGAAATGACTTCAGTCTTTGGCTGCTTCCTGTGGCTGCAGTAGCCTAGTGGTCAAAGTCAAGACTCGTAGCAGCCATGTCATGAGTTCGAGTCTTGTGCCACTGAGGATCCACCTCGTAGAGGGGATCGATGAACATTAAATATATCGAGGCCCAAACATCCTTCCGTTTGTGTAGTGTGGAAGTTTGGAGAAAGGGGGTGCACACTTAGGTTTCAGCCTCGTAACTTCCCCTGGGTCCGTCACTAATAGCCCTCATGCAACTTTATAGAGCAAAGCAGAAAAAAACTCTCACTTGGCTTCTTCCTTTCATCCAATGTAGATACTTTGAAATAAGTTAAGAAAAAAATATATTTTTCCTAATTGTTATTTTTTTTTATCTAGAGCCTTTGTGGACTAGACCCTAAACTTTCATGAAACATTGCAAAAGGAAAATCTGGCCTTGTTAGAGATTTTAATTACTTTTAGTGGTGCTTCAGTCACATATATAAAAAGATATACATAAACCGTACTTCGATCTAGCATTTTCAAGTAAAAGGCAGTTGCACAAGCTAATTTACTAGCAGGAGTAAGACCATGAGCCTGTATGTATATAAGAGTCAGTTTTGGAAGGATCAAGCACATACTAGGAGACTTTCACAATAGCTAGTCAGTGAATTTCGTTGCATTTCTGAAAGTTTAAATCAAGCTATTAAACACGTTCTCTTCCACAATGCACCATAATTTAGAGTTACGATATGAACTTCATGAAATTTGGTACGAATACTCAAATGAGTTAAATTAAAGAGATAGCTCTCCTCTTTTTTTTTTTTTGCAAATTCCTCACATTTTTTTTTTTTTTTTTATGATTAAATATGACAATTGCCGCAAATTTGGAAAGTTTCTTTTTTTTTCTTTCTAAAGGAATACCATACTAATATGTTTTGATTACAATGACAGCAAGAGTCATTCCGTACAAAAACTTTATGTCTTTATAAAAAATTAACAGAGTAATGCTGTATGTTATAATGTATCACGTATTAGGCTTTTTCGGATATATTTATGTTCAATTTTAGCACATATTATAATAATACCATATAATTTTCATACATAATTTTAAGTTATTAAATGCACTCAGACCACTTATGTATTTTTAAAACATCCTTTATAATCTGAAAAAATATTTAAAAATATGTATTTAAAAATTTCTTAAAAATATGACAGCATTTTGATGGGAAAAACATGCTGAGCTTCCAAATTAATATTTAATATTATTTTGTTAAATCCCCTTTTATAAATGCATAGTCTTAGATACAATAGATACAGAAGGGGAGAGGCGTAATCTGATTAAAAGCACAATTTTTTTAAATGTGTTTTTTCTTGTAAATAGACATATTTAAAATTTAATTAATTTATTAATTTTTTTCAGAAATTTTTGAAAATAATTTACCGGTTATTTTTTTTATTTATCGTACCTACTCTGAGCTTTATTCATTGAATTTTACGATGTGACAATTTATCATTGGTTATAGTATTATATTTATATGATTGTATGTACAGGATATACATATGTGTTTGTGCATGCGCGGAAAAATATGTCTCTATTTCTCTCTCTATATATATATAATTATTCGTATTCGTATTAATATTCGTTGCAAGTTAAATTTGATCAATTTAATCATACCACACATAACAATTGGAAATAAGTTTCTTAATCAATTTTATGGGAATCAGTTTAAAGATTTAATGAAGCTTGAATTCAATAGCGTGATCGAAATACAGGAGCAGAATTCTCAATCCCCATATTTAAGTACCTCAGTCCACTAATGTAATGAGGATTTAAAGTTTGTGTGGATTGTATTAGTTTAGTTAGAGAAAATCACACAATTCCATATAATTGGACAGACAGGCAAACTTATTTCAGTTAAATATAACATAAAGTTGGTATTATATTCGTGAAAGGAAATATTAATGTTACAATTCACAAATATAATGTACGTTTAAGACATATAGCCATTTGTATATATATTTGATTGTTTTAATTATAATTATAATAGTATTAAATATAATAATTCCTTATTAATGTTGTACCTATGTTAATTATTATTATGGATAATATATGACATATAGGAAGATTTTCTGGAGTAATTAACGAGAAAAGATTCCTATTCATCTATAGGTCGTTTATACTGTCTTTAAATTTAAAGAAATACGTCTTAAAAATGTTAAATCCAGCTGTAATGAATGAAACGGGAAACGTATTTTATGTATTTTTATTTCTTTGTTTTCTAGTAAATAGTTAGTTTCTAAAGGATCCAGGTAACATTTTGTAAAGATAAAAGTAAACCACAAATATTTGATGACAAAACAGTAAGTTACATAACCTTTCAAGCACCATTTAAGATACCAAAGGTATTAAATTACACCAAAACATGGGTGCAAACATTCAGATACTAAAGGATATATAATGCTTTTAAATGACTGTGTAATGCTTTTAAAGAAAATTTCACGCTAATTCTGAAATTTTCTTTTCAACATTCTTTTACATTAGCTTACACTCAAAACATAAATTTGAATCTTTAGTAATGTGATTCGATTTTTCCTTTGTTTATGTAAGTTTTCTCTTTTAGAAACACTGTCGTTTTTTTATAGAAATAATTTGTGTTTATAGAACTAATTCTCGTAAATAAATATGATTTTATTCATTAACATATTCATTAGAGTTTTGAAACCATTAGAAAACATTTATGCAGACGGTTCTTCTGATGAAACATTAGTGAATGGTGGTCCGGGGGTATTTATTACCACTCTAAGACATGCAAACTACTAAAGAGTAATCGGTGCTGGTATCATTGCCTCTTTGCTTCACTTGTGAACTGCGGGCGATAAGTAGTCTCTATCTATATGAAACTCTCCCTTTTCCAGAACAGGCTAAGGGTCTCGTCATTTTCTGGGACTCAAACGCAGCTCTCCAGGCAATTCTAAATGGAGGTCCATAGATTACTGAAAGAGTTTGCTCTCGCCTGTTTAGATTACATGAGTTAGATAAGTTCTTCTTCCTCCAATGGTTACCTGCATAAGTTGACATTACAGACAATGGAAATACGGATAAACTGGCGAAAGAAGCTAAAAATCTTAATAATAATAACATTTCCAACGTTACTTTATTAGACGCAAATGCTATCACAAATTTGAAATTGAGAAATGAGTCATTTCCTGTAAAGCATCAAATCTGTATTATAAGTGGAGACCGCATCATAACAAAGGCTACTGCTAGGCTAAGAACAAGTCATTGCAGAGGAATGAAGTTTGATAGAGATGGTAGAAGAACATATAGGAGTTGTGATAACTGTTTAGATGCAGAGCTAACGACTGCTCATATTTTTGACTGCCCAGCTATTCTTGCTGCCCTACAAAAAATAGGGAAACTTTTCACGTCAACAAACCTTTATGTGGACAATATTACACAGATTGCCCCAACAGTCATCTGGGACCATGGAACTGTCTGATTTGGTCCAGTAATGGATACGACATAATCATCATTAGAGCATAGGAAAAGAAGTTTTTTAATTAAGTCTGACTTTACTGGAAAATCAAATTTGCTTTGATGTTCTTCCTTGATGTATATAACTACGTATATCACATATATATAAAAGTAGTCTTTTGAGTTCGTTTTTAATAATCCATCGATAAAATCTGTAAAAGGAATTATAATCACAATCATCTCATATGAATCAAATTTGTATCTTTATAAAATACTCAATCAAAATCAGTTTTAATTTATATTAAGTTATTATGTTTACAAACTAAAGCTTTAACTTGAACAGTTCACTGCAATGTATTATAATAAGTTAATATATATATAAATATATCAAAATTAAACTAATTAATATAATCTCATAAATAAAAAATACAACTGTATGCATCGCATTCAAATTAATTTTCTATCTTATTTAATTAAAATATTACCCATTTGTTTTAAAAATTTTGTAAAATATACTGTAGTAAGTTTTTAAAAGAAATTTATACAGAAATATATATTTCAGCTAACTGAAACATCATTAAGATCATTTCATTAAGAAAAAGAAGGGCTTAAAACTATTATTTAAAAATGTCTTTGCTTACACACATTATAGAAAAATATAAAAAAGATATTTTGGTCTTTCCTACCGAGTTGCAAAGGGAGAAGGTTGGCGCCTTCAAACTATTTAACCCACTTATTCGGTCCTAAGTCCGAAATTGCATTTTGACTCGCTAGTTCTTATTTGTATTTCATTAGATTTGATCTTAATTTTTTCTTCTTCTATATTTTATATAAATTTCTTCCATATATATATATATAATTTTTATTTAAGATTAACTTATTAAAAAGGATGTTATTATTAAATCATAGCGGAAATTTTACCTAATCGGAGAAATGCAGCTAAAATAAACATATTTTTCTTTCTTTTGTCTGAGCAAATCATACGAAATAAATAATTCTAAACTTTTATAATAAATGAAATAATTAAAGTAATTATTTATGAAGCAACCTACAGCGATTGACAAGTAATTATCAAATAAGAAAAAAAAATCTCCTCATTTTGTTAATAATCCAGTAACAATATTTTCTGAGTGAAAATTAAAAAATAAGTATGTGTTGTAAAATTTGCGAGTATATTGAATATTACAGTTATTATTATGAATACTTCTTTATCTAATGGCCAAAACACATGTTAAATTCCTGTTGTATATATAACTTATTTATTTTAAGGCATGGCTTCGTTTTTTAATTACTAAAACTGCAGTTTTTAATTATTCTGTCAGTATAAACATTTGGAAAACAAATTAGTAGACTGTATATTTACCATGATTAAGTACCTTATTTTTTTAACAGAACATAATTAAAATCTGCAAATTTTTATCCAGTATACTTTTTGCAAGAATATTTTCTATCGTATCTATATTTTAACTCTAATATTCAAAATTGAAAACTAAAGCACACACGTGTTGAACATATTTTTAAAAATGATAAGAGTAATTATTTTTTTTTTCCGATTAGAATAACTGTGTGTGTGTGTTTCTTTTTTCTACCTAGCACATATTTCTTAGTTCTATTTTTAAGTATTCTTAAAATAAATTTTTGCAATTTGACAGAATATGGTATTATTTTATCTTAAATAAAAAATACATTTAAAAAGTACACAATACTCACATAAAAGAAGAGTAAAACTATACCTCCTTCACTTGTTAGTGAAGCATTCAATCCGTTGAAATTATGTGACTTTCACCAGAAAATAGTTTAGATTGACCAATGAAAAGGAAAGAAAATATGCCATTGAATTGCATTTGCAAAGGAATTGGCTGATTTGAGTGCAACTATTCAATTATTTGTAGTATGTCTAGAAGAAATAGAGTGCATCTAATCTTATTGATTTTCTAAGTAGGATTTACCAGAAATATTCAGCATCCTTTTAAGTTATCTTGCAATAAAATAATTCGATTTATATTTAGTTCGTAATTTTAATATAAATAAGATCCAATTTTTTCACTCTCTAAATACATATCGTGTTTAGATTAATTATATCATTAAAATTACTAAGTGTATATTTTAATATTTCTGTATTAATAAAATAATAGAAATTCCAACATTCGGTTATTCTCTTGAAAGCTGAATTTATAATCTATCAATCAAAGGAAAAACATTCTGTTAGACGACATTTTTTATAGTGACTAGAAAACCAAGCTATTATTAATTTTTTTAAACTAAAATACGGCCTTACGTTATTAATATTTAAAATTTCAATTTTAATTTTGTGGATTTATGAGTCTGATAATTTAAAAATGGTGAAAAATTTGAGATTATGATGTTAATTCTTTCTGAACGCCAAGTTAAATAAAATTTCTTCTTTTACTTTGTTTTTGTTTGCTCAGAGCTTTTATCCTAATTTCTGGGATGTTTCGAAGGACCAATTCATTTTCTTTCCGCATTGAAATTCAGGAGGAATACGGTACATGGTATATTTAAAGAATCCATTTCTGAAAAATGTTTCTATTAAAATAGAATGTTATCAACGTTTTAAGGTAAACCGTAACACTACGCTCAGTAATAAAAAAAATGTAAGACTTGTCCTTTAAAAAATATATAAATGAGATTTTTTGATAATTTCTGTGGATTCTGTTGATTTTTTTTATTAAGATCTCTCTTCAAAGAAAAACGAACGCTATTGAAGACAAACCTCAAAATTTCAAATCTGGGTCAAGTGATGCAGATGACATCTTATTTGACACTCTACTCTCTAGATTTTGTTTGGATTTGGAATATATAATTATTATTTTTTACGTGATTTTGGGCTACATAAAGTGGTTATTGTACAATAAACGATGACGAGATGTTTTAAATCTTCTATGTGATGCTATTTCGTAAGTTATTTAGTAAATTGTAAAATAAAAAAAAATTATATGTGTTCAAAGAAATGTAGCCTTAATATGCTAGTCGTTGTTATAAAGGCAGCTTAACCTTAAGTTATAAATATATCTGCACCAAAAATAGTAAAGAAGTATTTGCGTAGAAATGCTCAAAATTATTAGGAATCTTACAGTTTGGAAATACAGACGAAAAATATTAGGACATACAAAATGATTATTGATATTTGTGTAAAAATGATGTAATAGCTAATAATTTAGGTAATATGAAACATCTGTCATTTAAAAACTGGAGCCTTTTATAGTCATTTCTGCTTTTTAATCAGACACGCGTGAAGAAAGGCAGCAGAAATTAAATCTAAATCATCCGCAAAAGAGACTCGTACAACTTTGAGAATGACACACACAAAAATAAATCATGCATGAACACTTCATGGTAAAAAATGACCTAACATAAGATACTGGAGCCTTTAAAGTGTAAAGAGAATTATTTTGAAGAAAAATGATTATAATTTATTATTTTAACTTGATTTGCTCAGTCTCTAATTTCCACACTTTCATTGAGAATAAAAAAAATTTTTTTTTATTTATATTGTACTCGTAGATCTATATCTTGTGTACATCAGTTTTGTAAATGGATCAAAAAACTTTTTTTCAATTATGGGGAATTAAAACAAGTATTTTTTTTCAATTTTAAAAATATTTAAACAAGAGTCAAAAGTATTTTTTGAGAAACATAAAGTAAACTTATTAGTTATTATTTTTATGTTTATGTTTTATGCATTTTTTAAGATTGTACACTAATTTTAGAACAGAAATTACTTTAATATTCTAAACAATGTACTTCACTCCAAAACCTGAAATATATATATATACATATTAAAATTAGAAAAATTTACTGGTGTGTGTGGAATTGAAAGAGTATGTATTCGGAAGAATATACCATTTCAAAATTTTGCAAATAATAGCCATCCTTAAAGTCTTAGAACTCTCCCCGTTTTGTCTTAGCAAATTGATAACTTCACTTGAAAAAAAAAATTCTGCGTGGCTACACTTAATCTATTGGCTCCATTATTACTAGGAAGAAAAATAGTACATCTGAATTCTGAGTCTTATGCATAAATAGTTTTTGAAAAAATGAATGCCACGATTTGCCAGAGGAAGGGCATTCAAAGTCTGTAATTTTATTATGTATTGTTTAAAGCAATAAAATGTATTTGCTTTGAAATTTAAATTTAGTTTAACTATTTTTAAACGAAATAATACTAGTAATTTTAAATGAAAATGTTAATTCCTATACTACCATATATATATATATATATACAGTCGACTCTCGATAATTCAAAGTTGGAGGGACCAATGAAAAATTTCGAATTACCAAGAGGATAGAAAAAATTCCCAAAATACATGAATAAATTTTTTTTCTAGTACATTTAAATTTGCAACTATGTAATAGAACAACAATTGTACATTGTATAAAATTATTTTAAAGTACTTTTAAAAAGTACATATTACACAGTATAAATATTTTACAGAAGTTAAAATTCCTGTATTAAAAGAATATATTCAATACATTCATTCACAATACTATGCGCATCTCTTCTTTGCAATAGCGGACCATCCTTTCTGAACACATGTGATGAAAAGTCACGTGTTAAACGAAAGAAATGGACGGCTGACAACAGGGGCGGTTGGTCTATTGTCCACTTGAAGAAGGAAAGCAATAAAAGTGTCTCTTTGCTGATGAACCGGGAAACACTAAGAAGGGGTAGAAGACAGATGGTCATTAAAAGGACTACGTTACAGGGGAGACACGACACACAGATACAATAGAACACAAAATTTGTAAGCTCCAACCTGTTTGCTACAGGACTGTACATGATAGTGAGTGTTCGAATTGTCGAGAGTTTTATAAGATAACTTCGAATTATCGTGTGTTGTAGTCTGGCCAGCCACATATTTTACTTCGAATTATTGAGTGTACCCAAACGTATTGTTTTAGTTCGAGATATCAAGTGTTTTTCTAGGGACTGAGATTATCGAAAGGTTCGTATTATCGAAGGTTTGAATTATCGAGAGTCGACTGTATGTATATATATATATATATATATGGTACTTTGAAACTACATGGGACTCCTTAGAACTAATCGAAAAACCCAAAACCATCTTTTTTACGAAGTTAGTAAGTGGTGCCTTTGAAATTACATTCAATTCACAAGCGAATTTCAAAAAAATTCTGTGATTTGACAAACAGCCTGCTGTACGAATTTGGATCGCAAGTAAACCCAAATAAGATACATTTCCAACTATCAGGAACAGTAAAAATTCAAGAACTGTAACTGCATGGAGTATTTCTACAGAATACAAGAAATCATGTCCCGAATAAAAATGGACAAATCATCCTTGTAATGTTATATCATAAGGGGATTGATCCAGAATGACGCTATAGTAATACAATTTCAATGTTCCAGAAAACTGGATGCAATGAAAGAGAAATTTAAAACATTAGACATTCAAAATAAGCAAAATGCCTATTTTCGAAACTTTGCGTCCAAAATATCTGCAAAAAGAGTACGCAACCAACCGACGCAGCTTGCCAATACACGTCAGTACGGAAGATGGAATTGAAGAAATGGTCAAATTCAGCACTCGGTGAAATTACAGAAGAAACGATCTAATACCCCCATCAGCAGCCGGCAAACTATTCAAAGGGCTCCTCTCAGTAACCAAAGATTCACCCGACGAATGACTGAGTCGTGGAGTTTTGATTAGTGGAATGACGGACAGAGGCTCCAATATTCCAACCTATCCAAAGGACCCAAGGGAATAACACAGTATGTCAACAACAAAGGAGAGGAGAACTTATGACCATCGAAGCAAGAGTCAACTTTAAAAAAGTTTCTGTACTCTTAGAATTTTGATCAACAGCCACTAGTATCACAAAAAAAATATTCATTCAAATAAAGCGACAAAAAAGAAATGCGAATCAAAACTGTGTACATCGAATCCAAAATATCTAACATCAAAGGTCAAATCAAAGTTAGTGAAACAATTACGTTACACCTAAGGATAAGAGAAATCCATAAAAAACATTAAATTCTGAATACTAAATGTAAAAATCTCAAATTTAAATGTTTCTATTAAGAATATGAATAGAGTTTTGAGTTAATTATTAGTTTTAGTGATCATAAAATACTTCAATCTTAAGTACGGTTGTCTTTAATTTTATAGTAGGCAAAATGAGTAAATAAACGCATCACATATAATACTGAAACCTTGCATGCATTTTCTTTATTTATTCCCATTTTTCATATTTATTCGGTAAAATAATATATATATATATATACATATATATAATTATGCGTCAATTATGTTACATAAATATTTGTTACTCATAGTACATGAGTACTCTGCTAAGAAGGTTGATTTCTTCCTATTAATATCAACTTGAGTATTAATACATTAATACTCTCACCATTATTAATCACTGTGACAAGAGGCTTGTGGCAACTAAAGTATTGTACGTGAACATCGGTAGATACGTGAGGTACGAATCGTAAAAATATAGCATCAATGGTTGTTACTATACCTAGTCATCCCCAGTGTTCAACCAAAAACGAAATCCAAATTAGGCTCTTATTTTAAATTTCGGACATTTCTTCATCTCTTAGAAATCAATATTGAAATCACCACCAAGAAATGGAAGTACATGATACTCTGTTTCCCCAGTAGTTTAGAACTACCTTCTGTATATGCTAATGATGTCTCCTGGATATATTCTATAATTTCAGTAACATTCCAATTGACAGAAATATAAACAGTGACGCAACAATGGTTTACCATTAGGTAAAGTGCATCTCACAGCACATATATCTCCCAAATTAGTTTTAGTTTGCTAAACGTACTGGGTACATTTTTCTCCCAAAATCATGATTGCCAATAAACTTATGTTGCGAATCGCGCATGTTTTAATAGATGGCGACCCCATCCCCACCATTAATACTTGATCGTCTATACTGTGTTATGCATTTAAAATTTACAATTCCAGTAATACCT